>OW119924.1:79395344-79480344 GCA_933210815.1 Meta bourneti
GAATTCATATCTAGTAGCACAAGCTATTAAAAATAAATTAAATTCTCTTGCACGCTTTTACGTAGGAAAGTGTAGAATAATAAATAATAACAGCTATTGATTCTTATAAACCTTTTTGTTCAACACTTATTCTGCTTAGTACAAGTTATATAAAGTAAATTATTACAGTTGCGGGAAGAAGATCATATAAACATCTTCATTCGTGCATTGGTCGTAGAAAAGAAAATTCAAAGGTACTTCCGGTCAAACAACTATCTTAAAATCCCTTGTTATTTCCATCTTTGGAGTTGCCCAAACAAACGAAAAGTGTCATTAGACTTGGAGTAATGTTTATTACACATAAATGTGCATTTAATTTGTACAAGGTTCCGTCTTTATATCAAAGTTTGCATCAACTCAATTTTTTAAGTATTAACCGCTATTTCGATTAGATTCTGATTATCTGGATTAAAATTGACATAAAAATTCATATAATGAAATTCATATAGCCAGAATTCATATAAAATACATATATTCGGTCAAATTTATAACGAGTTATGAGTTCTTGAAATTCTCAGAGCATCTAATCTATATTAATGAAATGGAGTGTTTGTAGCTTTAATTTTTTCGATCCATTTCAAGCTCTTTAATCCGTTTTGGACCCTTCTAATGCAAAATCGGTGTCTTGCCCGTTTGGTGTCCATCTGTCTGTACGTGTGTGTGCCCGTACTACGTCCAAAAGGCTGGGTGTATTTTCATAAAGCTGCATAATTCGAGTACTTACATTCATTTGGTGATTCAACTTGGTTACGTTGGTATGTCTTCTAGTTTTCCGTCTGTTTATGTGTGTTGTTTAAGAATCATAAAAATAATACAATTTTTTAAATGCCATGTTCTATATTTTATAAATAATTCTTTATTTAGTGGATACATTATTTGAATTTTCTTTGCTTGAATATTTAGAAAAGTTTCATGTTAAAACATCTGAGTAACTATGAATCAACCATAATTTGGTAGTTTTTGGGAAGCTGATAGGTATATTGAACATTGCGATTACTTCGATAGTTTTACCTGTACTGATGAAAAATGAATTGTTTTTTCAAAAACTATTTTTACGGAATAACTTTATTTTGAGCCTGATTTTTCTTTGCTAAATGTAAAAAATTTCCGAATATTTGGGACAGACGATATTTTCCAAGGAACGAAACTCGTGTTCTCATTGACCCCATGAGCAATGATATTTTCTGTTTTTATTCGGTCGAAATTAATTTCGTATTTTTAAATATTGTCCAATTTTTAGTCGTAGCTATACGAGATAACGAGAGAAAAAAGAATCACTCATTAATATCTTTAGAAATATTTTTTCAATTAACTTCAGTTTTATTTCGCTGTTTTCTGTTGTAATTTATTACATAATTTATTTAAAAAAAGGCGATTTCTTTTCATCAAACACAACAAAGCCAAAAAGTAGTCAATTCAAAGCGATGTAAGGTAGAATAAAGCAACTTTTAAATAGAATTTTGCTGTTATTGGAAGAACGTTAATGTTAAAGAAATCCTAATTAGGGCTTGAAATATTAAAAATTCTTCATAGCGACATAAGCTCAAGGTGGCTTATATTACGAGTTGAGGCTATATTTAAGAAATTTATTAAATATTTTAAGGTTTGATGAAAACAATTATTTGCTTTAAAAAACACACTGCCAAATTAATATTTACCATTTTTTAACAAATGGTCTTAAAATGTCTATACTGAAGACTTTCAATTTTAAAACAAGTTCTTTTATTATTGCACGTGCCACCACAAAATGGAATTTTCAAGAAATAATGTATTATTTTAAAGCAACGGTACGATAATTCTGTTAGTTATAAATAAAATACACAGCACAAAGTCTTAAATAGGACTGGTAGCTAATTATTAGAAATTAATTTTGGCATGCGCAACTGAATTAGATCGAAGCAATGATTATTAATCGTTTGCTTTTTTAAATTTCTGCAATTCGTTAATTTATATTCCAGGAATCCTTTTTGTAGTACAAAAACAGATGCATTCATTGCTTTACGTTCGAAGCATACAAGCCATTTATATGATTATTCTCAATAATTCTATTAATTCTGGGTAACATTAGCAAAGTCGAGAGACTTCTTTTCTTAATAAAAATTTAAATTCTACAAAAATGTAAAATGTTAAATTTGACATTTATTTACCCTTTTGAAATTGTGTACCTTTATTAGAGTGTGGCAGTTATTACATGAAATGAATAGAATTTACAATTTATTAAAGGAAATGGGAGTTTGGGTAAATAGGGGGGTGTTTCCGTATTTTCTATATAACTTTGAAAATAATCAGATGATCACAGTAATTATTGTTACTTTAAACTTGTGAATAACACAAAAAATTGAATGCTATAGTTTAATTTCAAAGTAATATTTTCGAATTACAAATAATTAATTAATTCAGAAATAAAAAAATATACTAATTGAAAAGTCTATAAATTTCAAATGCAATGGATTCAATGGTGAAACAAACCTAGCTGTAAAGGTTTAGCTTTTCCTTTTCGGTAGATTTTGAGATACGTTCCTTTATTAAAAACTATCATTTCGACGCCATTAAGGGACCATCCTAAAATATAATTTTGGATTTATTTGGAATAATTTTTTTCTATGCAAATTTTATGTTCCAAAATAATGCACAACTAGCGATTTTACAAAGGAAATGCTCTATGTTCATGGAGGTCAAATTATCGGGTATACTTATGTAGCCGAAGCTTCGGAAAGATTAGCTGGTGTCTCCAAATCAATAAATCAAAAGTGTTTCATTGTGGATGAATAGATGAAGTTATTAAATAGGTCGAGATGTATGTGGATATATATTTTCATATTTCAGTTTGGTACTGTAAGTTTTTACTTATCTTAAAGCATTGAAGTGAAGGTATGTTGAACGCCGACAAGGTAAGGGTCTCAGAATAAAGAAAGACTAAGATACATGTAGTGTAATAGCGATGCTGAATGAATACTACACGTAGTCTAAAAATGCATCAAACTTGGATCCAATCGAAATCGTAGAGAAATAATTCAATTACTTATTGATATCTTCAATTTGGGATAAAAGATCGCATAAGTTTTGGACGTCAGCTTGTTCTGCACGTCTAATACGACGTCTTCAAGTCCTTGTGGTGGAGCATGAATCTATTCAGAGACAAGTCTAAAAAATGCATTATAAAGAAAGGTCACTCAAATTCTTTATTTGTAAAAAGTCAAATAATTGTAAAATATTACTAAAACTTACTAATCACAGTTAATTAATTTAATGGTTTTCATTGCTAAACGATTTGTTACATTATTTAGTTAAGAATTTAAAATAATATCAATTCTGGCATTTATTGAAACATCTTTCAATATTTCATCGAAAGAGGTACTTGAAATCCTGACTTAAAATCATATAAATTGGACAGTTGAGAGAAGATTAGAAAATAAGCTAAAACATTCTATATGCGGGGCCTTTATTTACCATTTTTATATGTAGAGATGGGCCCCGGATAGTATTTCTCCAATATATACGGCAATTACGATCCGATCTGCACAGAAATTTATATTTCAATTAATTATGGTGTGGGAAATCTTTTAATATCATTAAAAGTGGGCGTTGCTATTTGAAATTTAAGATAAAATCTGAATAAATATAAAGACAGTCCTTAAGATAATAAACGCATACATTCAAAGAATACATTCCAAGTTGATGACACTTTTGGTTTGACTGCGCGACTCCAGGGACGAGAAAAACAAGAAGTTTTCGGATACTTTTTCCCCACTGTACAGCTGAATTGGCAATAATGCCTTCTATACATTTGTATGCATAGGAAGGCTTCAGACAAGAGAAGCCCTTTCTTGGATACCCCCAATATGCTGCAATTTCCTTGGGTATAATTTGTAATCTCCTGAACTTAATTCCACGAACTACTGTCGAACATTGTTTGAAGTGACTACAATAGAACCTATCGTTCCGAGCCGATTTACTTGTTAAAATTATGCAGGGTGTTTCTAAAGTTACTATCCATTGTAGTTAAAAAGGGGAATGATCATTTTACTTTCTCTCTCTAGATTTTATGAATTATGCACCAAAGAAAGAATGCGAATAGTCTATCGTATCCAGAAGACAAAATTAGTCTTCTGGATATTTCTATATGACGCCATATTTAATATGGCGTCATGTAGACAAAGGATGTCGACCAAATTTCCTCAAAGATTGGTCTAACACACCTGGTTGTAGAATTCCGCTTTATGAGCAAACTGCAAAAAAGCTTTTGAATCAAGACTGGCAGCTAATCGAATTTTTACAAAGTACTTAAACATTTTAACATAGGCTTCCTTTAAAAAGGCCGCGATTATCGCGGATTAGCAACCAGAGAGTTGCGAGTTTGAAACTCGATCCAATCAAAGACCGTCGTGTACAAAGTTGATGGTGCACATTAAATCTGCCGTGGCATCAAATGTCCTCACGTTGGTGTGCTGTGGACGTTTGGAGAGTGCGGTGCCAGCTTTGGTATTGACCTCGTCATCTGACAGTGGTTCAAATCCCGAGGTGTTGTCCCCGGATCTTTCCCGGACCGTCCAGAATAGCCCTTTGTGTTGCACCAGCGCGACGTTAACCTTCAAGTGGTTTCGATCAGATATCTCGTCCATGAACATCTATCTGACCAATTTTGCTAATGACGAGATCACGATTCGGTCAATTTTCTTCTAATGATGATATATCTCGACAAAACAACCACCAGCGGGTTAATTGAACTACTTGTTACCTGTTACCTATACTAAACGATTAAACAAATTAATCTTTTTCCCATTTTTCAAATAAAATTACTCGTTTTTATTGAAAGCTGCTCGTTTTTTTGGAAAGTAACAACAACATTATTGTGTGAATCCATTCAAATCCAGGAAGGATGTTCCCCTCACCAACTTCGAATCAAATGATATTTTGCAAACAGGTACATTTTGGACCACCTTTTATCTACATATTTATATCTCGAAAAAATTGTTCTTAGAGATACAGGGCTGTGAAAGTGACATCACAAATTAAAATATATTTTCTATGCGTTAATCACCGAGTTAAAAATCGCATATCTCCTAAAATATTTAAAATAATCCAATTTTTTTTTCAAAACAATTGTAAAACTGTAGGGTATTTGGGTATTTCAATTAACGTCACACTGGAGCAACACAATGGGCTATTGGTGACGGTCCGGGATCAATCCCAAAGGGAAAGATCCGAGGACAACACCACGTAATTTTGAACCACGGTCAGATGACGAGGCAACACCTGAGCTGGCACCCCACTCTCCAAACTTCCACACCACGCCAACGTGAGGACATTTGAGGCCACGACAGATTTAACGTGCACCAGCCCCCTTTGTACACGACGGTGTTTGGCTGGATTCGAACTCGCAACCCTTCGGTTGCTAGTTCGTTACTCTTCCAACCGGGCCACCGCGGCCCTGTAAAACTGTAGAGCAACTATTGATACTAATTTCATTAGTGGTACTTAAATAGTATTGGAAATATAATTTTTTTTAATTTTATGAATTTTAAATTCATTTTCTCAAAGATATCATCTTTTAAAAATCTGATTATTTCTTTCTAAATTCCTATATAAATATTCTATCAGAATGTGTGAGCTTTTTTGAAGTTTTGAATAGTTAAGCTTAAATAAATTATTTTCTGTAATGACCATGATCGAAAAACCCGACTTGATCAGAAAAAATAATGAAATAGGTGAAATTCCCTTTCGAAATATTAAAAATACTTAAGTGCATGTCAAATTCCCTATAAAAGGACGAAAAGATTTTCAAAATCCCTAAATTAAATCGGGATTCCCTTCCAGCCAGTGAGAACTACGATTTCTGTATTTGCTTAAAAATACTTTTTTACTTAACGTTTACCGAATAATTTGAATAATAATTTACAGTATTTAGTTAATTTGAATAAATTATTTATCACAAATTATATATTAAACATTTACACAGAATTTCACAAGCATATCATAATTTTGCTGTTCATCTCACTACAAAACCAAATTTAAAAAATGCACTAATAGTTTTAATAGAAAGGATCAGAGTAATAAACTACATATTTACAGTATTAATAAATTAATATAATTATATTAAAACATTTAAACAGTGTTGAAACTAGTAACACCAAACATAATATCCTATAAGTCCTCATAAAACAGTCCTAAAATTAAATAAATAAGAAAAATTCCGAAGCTCGGTAATATATTTAACATCGCAGATGAAATAATGATATAAATTTTTTGTTTACTTAACACAATAGGAAAATTTGCTAATTTGAATATTAGTTACTTTAAATAAACTATTAATTAAAATAAATTGAGAAATTTGTTAAATTCGGCGAAAGTGCTTAATATGTCCTTTCTGCAACATAAAACTCCAAGAAAGCATTCAACAGATACTTCAATAAATGACTATTTCAATGTTGAACTTCACGAATGCAATTCATAACTAATTACAACTTCATAAGTAAATAAACTTACTTTCAATCATCCTCGATTCTTGAAAAGTTGCACTCTCATGTCACAATTCTAGGAGATAGGATTTTGTATATAACAAGAAGTCGACTTTGTCATATTAACTCACCACTGTAAAACTTTCAACAAGAGGGAACTTGTTAGTTATTTAAAAACTATTTTTTGATATTGCGGGAAAATTTTCATGTGCCTTACTCCGTAAAAAGACATAATTAAATTTATTAGTCCCTTCTGAAACCATGAGATTGCTTTTCACTTAATATATTGATTTGTTTGAGAGATTAATTTGATAAAAAATCTCAGAATGAATAAAGAGTAAATGAGTATTATATACTAAACGATTTAAAATGTATAGGATAAGATGTAATCAAAAGTAAAAACTTTTTAATGTACCAATCATGACGATGATTGGTACATAAAAAAGCTACTCTTTCACTACATAAATAATCTTCCCCTTGTGAGCAGATGGGTGGATAAAAAGCAGCTGTTTGTAGAATATAAACAGTCAACACTCGTAGAGCCCTCAGAATAGTATATCTTGTAACTTTATTTTATTTTATTTGTTGCAGTAGATGCAAGTGAAACCATGTGTGCAAGTTATTACCAAGTGAAAATTTTAATGCTAACACAAGGTCATGCAGTCCAAATATTTCCACGGTAAATAATTAGAATTTAGTTATAATAAGTTCCGCGATAAATAATTAGAGTTGACTGATTTCTTTTTTAAAACCATTACCAGTAGAATTATAGGATTATCAAAAATATTAGTTCCAGACACTTTATTGATGTATAGAAATAATGAATCATGTTAAAATATCGCATCGAAAAAGGTGCTTGAGATTTTGGTTGAGGAGATTCAAGCGCGCACTTACTAGTGGAGGAATACCGTTGGCCCCGCTCGTTGAGCGTGAGTTAGCGGTTGAAATTTCGATGACATCTTACGTTGAAGGCTCTTAAAAATCAATCTTTAAGAAACTTCATTATCTATACTACATTAACAACATTCTAATAAACTTACACAAAATGTTTCAAAAATTTTAAAGGTGGCTTTTTTATTAAATCTTAACCAAACTTCAGCAAGTTTCGTGCCAAGCGGTTAAAAAACTAATCCAATTTTAAAAGATAATTTTACTTATTATTACGAACAGTACATTTAAGTATCGCTAGCAAAAACAAAACAAGTTTATCTCTAATTGTTTAAGCGTAGCAGAATTTTAAGTGCTACGCGACATTCTTTAAAAGTAAAATCTGATATTTTTGACTGCCCTTTAAAAGGTCTTATTTCCGTGAAAAAAATAATTTTGCAAAAAATAAACATGGCATAGTTTAACATACACCACTGACCACCATATACTAAATTTAAAAAAATCGAAGGTGTTGAAGCAAACATTTTATTTTTTATTGCCTGTATTTTTGAATGAATTCCCCCTATTAGTATAAACAGACTCGTAGTTTACATTCACAGCTGATTACTCCATGCCGAGAAAGTGCTTTAATGTGTAGCGCGTCCTTAACGAAACGAAAACTTGCGTTAGTTGAACATATGCAGTTATATTATTTTCTAATATTTTCGCTCGGGACTAATTTTTCATTTTAAAATTTTGATCTATTCATTGTAAGCTGTGGCAACTATGCAAGATGACCAGATAAAACAGAATCATGAATTCATATCTTTAAAGTAACTTTATCCCAGCCAACTTCGCTTTAGTTTTATTTTGATCTGATTTATGTGGTTGCAAATTTAATAAATATTTATTGTTTAATAAACTGTAATTGTATCTATTCATCACACTCAACAGCAGCCCCACAAATTCGATTTAAAGCTGCAGTTAGAATAAAGCACATTTAAAGTGAAATCTTTCTTATATTGGAAGAATATTAATGTTAGACAAATTACTAATTGGGATTTAAAAAAAAAATTTGCAAGGACAGAAGGACAAGGTTACCTATTTTACGAGTTGAAAATATATTTAAGAAACTTATATATGTTAAAAGATGAAAGAATATTGGTAGGGAGGTAGTTCATTACCGTCGCACTGGAGCAACACAACGAGTTATTAAATATTGGTAGAAAAACTACTAGTGCTTGAGTATTTACCGCAGATTTGTCATTTTTCCGAATTAAGTTTCGGTAGTTTTACAGGAAATGAACTCAAGAAGGTGAATTAATAATATCCCCAACCCCCGTCAAAATCGACATTTGTTGTAGTCACCTTAATGTCACATTTCGTAGTTCAATCATACATGTGTACGATGCGTGTGAAATGTATTATATGGGTGGATATGCGTGTATACGATTTGAGTCTAAAGTTGTAAAAATTCTAAAAATGTCGAAAAGCTGTCAAAAATTTATTTTACTTCCACTTAAATGATATTGGCATTTTTCTACGAAAGAGAAAAGTGATTATTCCCCTGGTCACTTTTCAATACAAATTTAACCAATTCAACCCGAATAAGATTGGGTACTTTTGCTACTTATTAATACGATAATAAGTATGCAATATTCAATATTTGACAAAGCCAGTAATATGTTTATTTTTTAATTCCATTTAGAGTTATTAATTTAGATGTAGTTGTGAGTTAAATCGAGTTGTTTATGTATTACTGAGTTTTGTAAGATTATCTCTGAGAGTGAAATGTGTTTTTGAGTTGTAAGATTTATTTTATTCACTTAAAGTGCCTAACAAGATACGTGGTTTAAGGACGAAAGTAAATATGAATAAGCTAATTCAAACATTAAGGTATTATACAAAATAAAGCAGCTTTTCTGCAATTTCTATTCTGATAATGCCTATCTTATCTTCTTTTAAATCGGCTCTATAAATGAACCTAATTTTGTGAGCACACTGCATAGCGAATGAAAAGCCTGCTCATGCCGTTAACTAGTGACACATAAAATATTTAGGGTGCGAGAAGAAAGAAGACTAGGCAAGGGATCAAAGAAATGCAGTTAGGGATTTCTCTTTTTTTCTACCAACAGGATGTCGAATTAATGGGAATGGAATCTAGGAACTCATATCGACAATGCCGTGACTTTTTCTTGTCTTCTGATACCACGGCCTCCACTATGTGTGGGAATCGTTCGAAAGTATAAGTAAACTTTGGATACATTAGCTTTAATTGATGTGGATTAGGAGGATGGATCTATATTTACATTGGTTTGGCTAAACTTATGAAGTGTTATGTTGTAAGCTGCAGATGTTTTCTTTTTGTACATGGATAAATTACTTTGCAAAGTATTTAGTCGAAATCACTAGGTATATTTATTAGTATTTATTAGATCTTAAAAAGTTCTAAGGAAAAGAAATATTTCAATATCATTCCTGACTCATCATATTGATTAAACGATGTTTTTGCACTAATAAATTTATCAAACGAATCACTGTATTTTCTTTCTTTAATCCTATTTATATTAAGCTGTAATCTAGGCATTTCAAGTATAAAAGCACCATTCATATTTAAATGTTTATAAATGGATAAGTATATGGGGCATCAAAGCCTTGGATTTGTTAGTTTGGAGCCGGCAAAAGGAGAGAGTTGGTATTTCTTGTGGAAACGGAAAGAGATCTTATGACTGTCGCGAGTGTGCAACCTGTGATGCTCATCGATGAACCAATAGATTTAAGCAGTAACTACGAAACCCGTAACATCATCGTACTAACTCCCGGTCGGAATCGACTACACTCCAACACCCAAATGCAAGACACCAAAAGTAGGTGTATACCAATCTCCTAAGAACATGCCATCAATTCAACTTTGACACCTTTGAACACAAATTAAATTAATATCGACTGTTGTTGGACTTAGTGCTTCAATGATCACTCTTTAGAGTTGTAGTGATCGTAAGTTGTTTTCTAACAGATTTTCCTTATATTAAGAGGTTTTAATATATATACAATTTCGGCAGTGAGTAAACGGTAATGGTAATTAATTTACTTCGCACAAGAGCCTAGAGCTATTTTTGACTATCAATCCCCAATGGTAAGGTGCGAGATCATGTAATTTTGAGCCGCGGTCAGATGACGAGCTCAACACCTGAGCTGGCACCCCACTCTCCAAACTTCCACACCACGCCAACGTGATGACATTTGAGGTCTCGACGGATTTAAAGTGGACCAGCCCCCGTGTGCATGATTGTCTTTAGTTGGACCATGATTAAATGAAATTAACCTTTAATTCTTCATACTGACTGTACTCTACATGGCACTGAGTATAGGCGATGTTATGCCTTCTGTTTCGTCACAAATAAAATTGCAATTGCCTGTGAAAACCTTTTAATCTAAAATATTCTCCTAAATGGAAAAATTAACAAATTAGTGTTGTGGAGTGGTACTTTAATCTTGATATATGAACAGTGAACATAAAATAAACACTTTATTAATAGCTACTTTTTGAAAAAGGATTATAAATTTACATAATAATGATAAATACTATCCGTGGGAAGTGTGCTGAAATTCGTAAACTAAAGTAATTTAGCAAATTATGGAGTAAACTTAACAATTTAACATTACAAAGTAAAGTTAGAATTTCCTGAATTACTTTAGTGTTTCGATTTACATCTATAATAAATAAAGTACATTTTTATGCATGTTTGGAAAACCGATAAATGTGGAGTACACTTGTAGAATAATAATGTAAAAGGAAACATTGTTATATTATTCTTGTTTCGCAAACAGTGAATTGGATACTAATGTATAAAAACACTATCAGTTAAATTTTCTCATCGATTAAATAAATTTACTAAATAAACTGGAATTATGAAACATTTAAAGATTATTCACATTTCTGTTGATTTAGCCCCCTTGTTGCAAAAATTGACCGTAGAACGAAAAACCACATTTCTGTCAGTAGAAAATTAATTGAATTGTTACAAACAATTATAAAATGTGGCTGCCATATTTAAAGACGAACGAAGAGAAACACATTAAAAATGAATTCGGACATACTAAAGTCACACATTATATTTGAACACCAAAGTGTAGTCATTCTCGTAGACTTAAGTAGTCGTAGACTTAAAAAGAAAACAAAGGGATAACTGTAATTTGTATATAAGGATCACAAGAAAAAGATATCGAACGCTCCGCATGTTTCTCCATCATGGACGTAAAAATACATACATTATTGTGGATAATAAACTCAAAATATAAATTCCCATTGCTGAAATGCAATATCTCAATCCGTTGGTCTAGAAACAGAGGACTAATGGAAAAGCAGAACATTTATTTGAGAGTCAAACAATTATAACGAGTGTGTCAATTAGAAATGAACGAAGACAAAACACATTGAAAAAGAATTTGGACAAACGAAATTCACACATTTCATTAAAAGATCAAAATGCAGTGATGCTCCCCATGGTCAGAGATCCAAAAAGAAAAACAACAAGGGAATAACTGTAACCCTGATCACGAAAATAATAATATGCGAATCTTCCTCATGTTTATCCATGATGGACCTGAAAATAAGTGAATTATTTGTGCTAATGAGCTCGAATTTTAATTTTTCATTACTTGAACCCGTTGGTCTAGAAACAGGACTAATGAATAAAAACCAAAAATTCGTATACCTTATTAATTTGCTTGATAATTCAAACTTCAAAATGAGAAGTGAACACGTTAATTTAAATGTGACATTGAATACGCATAAGTAATGTATATCTTACAGGACGTGATCCTGAATAAAGCAGTTCGAAGCCTAAGACTAGATAAGATCAGGAAAATTCGACAGCTCTGACCAAAGGTGAAAGCAAAGGGCCCATCTTCTTGGAATAGCACGGTCCGTTGCCATGATTGCATTTCCAACTGGGAGCATTAGGAGCATATTTCACGGTAAGGAGCTACCCAGAGTGAAAGCTGGCTCATTTTTCTTTCTGAAACCTCTTTCTAGGGAACGGCTAAGAAAGGTTGATAGTTCAGCATCTGTTTTCACCTCATATTCATAATTCAGGAAAGATGCTCTATCCACATATTCCAATCCTTTCCGCTGCAATTTTATTTTCAGATGGCCACACAGTACCCAAAATAAGGCAGCCTTGTTTCAAATCAGAAGAATGTGTATTTGGGATTGAAAAATGACTTATTTTACATTCTGCTTGAGGGGTTATTTGCTATGAATGTATGGTCAGAATAAATTTTCTTTACTTAGTACTAGAAATGAAAGAGTAAATTATCTATGTTGATTAGTCTTCTCAATGTGCATACAATCTATGAACTAGGATGAAATGCTTCAAAATCTTGAATTGTGTTTTTACTAACGTCATTGTCTATTAGTGTCTAAATGCATTTAATCTAAAATCAATACATTCTCTCGTTGTACATTTCAATTTATTGTTCTAAGTGAGGCTAATAAAAATATCTTATCTTTTACCTCTAATGTTTATTTTTTGTGCATATGTAATAGAATTCATTTGTTTGTCGTTGATCCATATTATAATCATTTCTCGAATTATAACAGACAAAATTCGTTTCTGGTATGATTCATAGATAGGTTCACAAGCTACCCTGTTGTATATCCTGCGTACCTGAAATTATTGCGCATTGATTATGTAGCAACCTTATACCCCTATGTGCTTTGACGTTTAACCTATGCTATTTGGGATTATGTTGGGGTGTTCATGATAAATTCATTGCAATTTCATATACCAGGGAGTATTCAACATTTGCCCTCTGAAGGTCGTCCTCTCCTTTATATGTATAATGAGTTTTTTTTAACAGAAAGTTAATATATTATATTTACATATATCTATATATTTAATGAGATAATTTTTGTTTCCGTACAGAAAAATATCAAATTACAGAGAACAAAAGATATATGATTCAAAAAATTCAAGAAAAAAGACACACACAAATCAAATGCAGATAGGAAATGGAGCAACAGGATTCATTGAAACAGATTACTTATTTAATTCAAATCATAAAATCATACATTTACATTTAAAAAAATAACTAAATCGTAATAATAGATATTTACTTTAAAAAAATAAACAGGTTATTGTTGAATTTTAAAGTGTTTTTCACCACTGCATTTAGATAATTCAATACCCCATAAATTCCCATATTTAGTACATATAAGTATGCATCAAGTTGTAATCACGAAACGAAGTGGAGCTTTTCAAAAGTGCGGATGTCCAAAAAACATAAACTTGAAACGTGAATTGAACACGTGGCATATAGACTAAATCGCGCTATAGTAAAGGGACATACATTCCTAAATCATTCATCATAAGAAACATAGTTTGCTTGGAAGAAGAATGATGTGCTTAGACACTTATTGTTCCTTCAAGTTTAATTAAATTTCCTTCACAACAAATTGATGATTAATAAAACACTGTAGGTAATGATGCACTTACTGATTGTATCGTTTTAAAATGCAGACCTGGCACTTAAAATTTACTCTTTTGGCATCCGAGAAAGCACTATGCATTATAGTATTATTAATCATATCACTCTTTTGTAGTCATAATGAGTCAATGCGAATTACGTTATGTAATCGAAAAGGTTTAAGCAATTCAATTAATTTATTAAATACTTGCATGTTCTTAGGAAGTGTGCATTTAATAATTTGGCCTACACTTTGTCTAATCACGTCACCAATAAAGCTTACATCTTCCTTGAAACAGCCGCAATGTAACAAAAGAGTATCCTATAAAAACAGTAAATACATCAAAAAGGACAAATCTTTATATCACCTTAACAATCTATTTAATCTGTAAATAATATTTCACTTTCTCTCGGTATATCTTCGGAAGATTGTTTATAATAGAAAAAATCAAACTAGGATTTTTTTAAACTAAAACAAATTGCCTTCACGACAAAAGGCCGATGTTGCTTACTTTACAAGTTGTAGCTGTGGTTATGCGACTTACCTGTAAAATGTTTTTTGAAAGCAGTGATTTCTTACAAAATATGCACCTCAGGGGCGCATCTTCTTGACCCTTCAAATGGTTTTGAAGAGATATCTCGTCTCGACATATTTTGCTAATCACGAGATATCTCGTCTCGACATATTTTGCAAATCACGAGATATCTCGTCATCAGGATATTGCTGATTTTTTTATGAAGAGATGAAGATCTGGTCAGTTTTTCCTAAGGACGAGATATCTCGTCCATGAAGATCTGGTCAGTTTTGCTAATGACATGATATCTAGTGACAGCCACCAGAAGGGTTAAGGTGAATATGGGCTTCACAAACCCGAGGGTACTCTAGTGACTTGCTCTTTTTCCATGAGGTTCAATGTCTCTGGTAAACATGGGAGTGATCACGAACCCAGCATAACCATACGATCTTAATCTACGTTCTCCTCTCCCTCCCTTTTACACAATTTGCTTATTTTGTGTTTGGATCAGCTTGGCTAAGTGTGGCTCTTGCGCCTTAAAACCCAAAACGAATCAACTTACAAAAAATCCTGTCAAACGATCTATATATTTCAGATAAATTATAGTTGATTACCTTTGCTTTGTTTACGAGAGGAATTTTCAGTGCAAAGAAAAGAATCACAGAAAAATGGAGACTACTTCCGATTATCCTGTACGGAATACGCACAGAAAGTACTTTCTATCTTAAAACACTTGTGCCACTAACCATTTCGCTTTACAGAAAAAGCCTCTCACTCTTGAGACATTTAACTTCAAAACGAGTTCTTTATTATTTCATGTGCCGGTACTTTTTAAGGGTATTTGCTTTAAAAAAGTTAATTATGAATATCGTATCAAATTAATTTCTTAGTCAATTTTTAATTATGTTTAATTCGAAAATATCGCAGCCCTGATGCAAAAGTGCTGCAAGTTTAAATATTAATGAGAAAACATAATGCAAGACAGGGATTCGTCAAGGTTCGTCATCTCAACCCGAGCAATGCATGATAATATTCTGCTCTTATATAAAATGTTGGCTAATGGTGAAAAATGGTTATAAAATCTCAAATTTTACCACTTAGTTTAAATATGCTCGTTTTGAGCTAGAGTTGCATAATATTGCTAAAATTCACTGAAGAGCTCGCTGTTCTTATGAAAGCTTCCATTTATCTATTGACAGAAGACAATGAGAATTCCTAAAGCCAGAGAATCATAGCAGGAAAAGAAATGTGAGCAAATGGGAATTAGATTTAGATGTCAAAAATACCGGTCAAAAAATAAATAGTCAAAAAATACCAAGTCGCAAGGGAAAAGATGCGATTGAGAAATGGACGCTCAGAGTTAATTGAATAGTCTTCTTGCCACACTGTATTAGAAATAAGAATTGACAACATAAGTACATAAAATTCTGCTTCATATTTCTGACTAATATGATTTTGTTTTGAGGTACGAACTGCCATTTCGATGTTCATAATATGCCACTTCTTCTTGCCACACTGTATTAGAAATAAGAATTGGCAACATAAGTACATAAAATTCTGCTTCATATTTCTGACTAATATGATTTTGTTTTGAGGTACGAACTGCCATTTCGATGTTCATAATATGCCACTTCTTCTTGCCACACTGTATTAGAAATAAGAATTGACAACATAAGTACATAAAATTCTGCTTCATATTTCTGACTAATATGATTTTGTTTTGAGGTACGAACTGCCATTTCGATGTTCACAAATGGATGAATATAGGTATGCAATATGAGTAACGATACTGCCATCAATAGATGTAAGAAACTGTTGAATAGTAAAATATAATTATAAAATATAAAATTGGAAGATGTTGAATTGATTAGGAAACTTCAAAGTAGATGCATGGGTCCTTTATTTCAATAGAATTGTGGAAATGAACGGAAACATTTTTGTGCCACTATATACCTATATCTGAGATCAAATGTGAAGAACATATCGTTTGACGTTGGTTAAATACAAATTGTAAATGAATGGTACTGTCTTTAAATAACATTAGCGTGCCCGTGCGAGAATTCTCGCATGACCAATTCCCCCCCCCCCATTCCGATGTGAGGGTGAAAGATGTAAGCGAATTTTTTTATTTTCCAAAATATCAAAAAAGTTTATTCAATCACTATTTACAACACTTCCTCCTTGAGATCACTGTTAGCGTTGTTCCAACCATTTGTGTAAAGCACGTAATTCTTCCCAACAAAAGGCCTAATAAGGTTATCTTAACTCTCTAGAATTTACAAAAATTGTTAAGTTGTATATTTTTCAATTCTTTTTTTCAAATCTTAACCTCGCTTGGAGCATGCATCGTTTAATATCTTTATATCATCAAATCACATATTCATAAATTATTGATATTATGGAAAAAATCAAAAACCAGTTCAATAAATAAATAATTCGTCGCGTGTAAGAGGCGAAAAAGGGATCTATACTATAGAAATAATATAAATGATGAAAAATATTCTTTTCCAGTAATACTGGTAAAACAATTTTATTGGAAAAGTTGTTTTTCCATCAATACTGGTAAAAGAAACTTGTTTTCCGAGTAATACTGGTAAAACAATTTTATTGGAAAAGTTGTTTTTCCTTCAATACTGGTAAAACAAACTTGAGTTGCGTACCGTAATCGTTTTATACTTAGTGTTATTCCTATGGGGATTTCGAGTAGCTTTTAGTCCCCTCTGCACGCTTTGGAGAAATAGAAAGGATTCGTCAGGGCTCCGGAAAATTCGCTTTCTTTGATACCTCACTTGTTGAGATTCGTCGCGTGTAAGAGGCTTAAAAGGGATCTATACTACAGAAATAATATAGGTGATAATTATTTTTGAATATCTCGCCTGATCGCTGAATATCGCCAGAATACTTTAATTCAATTATCGCCTAATTTTAAATTAATTTATTGATTTGCAAAGCATTAGCTTTGTTTTGATTTACAATGATTCTTAGATCATCTTATTTACTTCCATTTTGTTTACTTAATATATGTGAGTAGGTTTTAATTGGATTTAGCTTCGCATTTAGAATTTTCAACACTCCAAGTCACAGGCAGATGATAAAACCTCCATAAAAGCCCTAAGGCTAGACGACATCTCGAAAGCAAATACTCTTATTTTTCTAATAAAGCCTTTCCAAGCAACATACAAAGATGGTTCGTTAAAGTCAAGCAAAGTGTAAACAGATACGACTTTGTTGGTTATTATGTATATAGATTTTGGATGCAAATCACATCAGAGCGCTAAAAGTGAAATGTTACACTGTCGATAAAACATTAATTTGCTCGTTTATATATCACAGATCTAACAAACACGTCTCAATGTACATATAGCTTTTACACCTATTTACATTTGAGTAGTGCTATGACGTATTTGTCCAACTTCTTAAAGGCTTATAATATGTCTTAGATTTTTCGATTAATCAACTAATTTGCATTATACAGGTGACTGATTTTTATCAATAAATCTGTTAACAATAATTTCATTTGTCCAGGAAATCTAACACGAAAAGGAACGTGTTATAAGTAGTTCTATAGATAATGATATCCCTGTTTCAAAACAATATGTTCCAAAAGTTAACTAAACATTAAGCAAAGGTTTTAATTAATTTTTATTTTGCACGAAAATTCTAAGCTACGTTTTTCTAAACACGAATCATTACCCAAATATAAAATATACGGATAGGAAATTTGCTAAAATTCTTGCAATGCTTTTAATGCAGTGTATTTTTCCGTAGACAATTCGATATCGAATTCCCAAGTAGGAGCTACAAAGAAAAAAAATCGTTTTGATAACATTGATAAAATTTCTTTTTCTGCACTTCCATGCTCTTTCTTTTTCTCCACGTGTAACTCCGATGATATCTATGGACATTTTTGGAAACTGAAAATTTGCCCCAAATACATTAAAATTGGAAAATGTGTTTGTAAAGTGTCGAAAAACACACTAGTAACCAAATAGTTTTGAAACTGAGGTAAAAATTTCAATAATCCCAAATCAGTGTTTAGTTATTAATTGTGATGCATTTTCTGATCACATTTGAAGCATTCATTCACGTGTTTATCGATTTTAATTTTCATTTGTCACGTCGGGTTTGTGAACTGTATCTTCTAAAATCAATAAAAATACGGTCGTGCAAATCAACGTTGATTAAAAACGTTGTGTTTACACTAGAACGGTTGCCACTCCCCTTACCCTAAAAAGTTAACCTGCACAGTTTCGACTCTACTAAATAAATTGAATAAAATATTTATACTTTAATGGCATCATCACTGTTTTAAATTTTAATTAATTTTAAACTTGTTCAACAATATTTGCATGGGCTTACGATTATTTACTCTGAAAAGATTACGTAAATTGCTTGTTAAATTTTTAGAATACTTATAAAGCAATAAAATTTAGGAAACGAAAACTATGTTATTATTTTGATAAGTCGCCCATTATATATTTTCCATCTGTCCCATCCGGAGTAATATGAATCCAAATTATTGTCGGTATTGTTAGATATCTACCTGTGTTACTTCTTTGGGAACTTCTAATGTACAGATTTTCGGATAGTTCTAGCTACAGATTTACAGTTTCTTCAAGAATCATTTTCTGAGAGTCATTGATTTTGTGTCTGAAACAGGATCAAAAATTTTCTGTAAATAGCTTTGTAATTGGAATAATAATTGTTAACGTTTCACAAACTTACACGTGAACAAGCGAGAAAGATTGTTCCTGTATTAAAGGAATGGTAATCGGAGGTCTTAATGAATGATACACCCTAAAATGATAATTCAAGGTAAAATAATCGAAAAAAGCAAGCATTATTGAATTGTATTTTCTTGCTTGGTTTTTTCTGGTCATGTTTTGTCAAACAAAAGCTATTTAGACCAGAAAATGTGCTTAGTATTGAAATGATCCCTTTGGACGTTCTAGTGTTAAACTACAAGAATGGATGGCCTATGGATACTATTTTAACAATCTAAAAAACAAAACATAGCTTCTGTTATCATTTGAAAGAATAACCATGTGCGTTTGCTTTACTAGGCTTTCTTTAGAAATTCTATCTCATATAATCTGGGAGAAAATGCCTACCTTAAGCTGTGATATTTTACTACCATCTATATGTTAAAAACAATGAAACCTACTTCAGTGGATTTGCCCACTGCGAGTTGTAGAGGGCTCAGGTTCGATTTCTCTCTTGATGTATTTCTTTCTTCTGAGTCTGAAACGCTTTCCTTGTGCGTATGTTCATTTACTTGACGTTGTTTGGCGCAGCTTGACCAAATATAGCCCTTGCACCATAAAAAACAACCAACCTACTTCTGAAACTAACGTTATTTTATAAGTGTACAATTTAATATGATCTCCATGTACACACATTTTAATTATCATGTATGCAGTCACAGCTTATCACGTTTGCTCAAATACGACAGACGAACTTTGGGAATTTAGTTTACGAGAGACTAAATACATTCATTTCCTTTAGCAAGCGTAATTTAACACATGGTACTAATTTCTCCATTTCTTCTAATAATAACTTAAAGAAGGTAAATCCAGAAAATGAGAAAATGATATTCTCCTTTTAAGCTTTCAAATGTCTTCTCTTTCCACCTCAGCCGGGACAGCTGTTACGGAAGGGGATCGCAATTTAATGTCCCCTCGCCCAGTACCAGTCAGTTGTTTGGACTTGCACTGCCTGCGTTCCACCGACCGTAGTAGCAACACAGATGGTTTTCTTTACCTCAGTCAATTCTTTTCCTACAATGTAATGCATTATCACCTTAAACGAGTTAGTGAAGTGGTGACAGCTTAACGGAACGACTCGAGACGAAACTTTAATGAACAACTAACTCAGTTAAAACATCTTCATTAAATGGAAGTCTGCTGAGATGGCAGAAAGAGATGTGAATTTGTGATTCAAAGGATTCAAAGGGCAGAGCTGTTAAATAACTTAAGCCTCAAGTAGAAATTATGAATTCGGGATTTTTTGTTTATAACATGTCACCGGTGGGTTTTAATCTCCATTATGGGGTACATAATGTTTGTTCTGTACATTAAAGAATAATAAACAATAGGATGACAGATCGCTCATTAACTCTTTTAGCATCACAAGATATCCGACTACTGTAGTGTTGCTTTTGCCCAATAACTCACATAATAACTAAATAACCACATCTATTACATGATATAATCCATGGATTTTTCGACCTTTAGAAATATTTTATTGGTCGTTTACTCAGAATAGAATCGTTTGGAAAGATTATATCGGTCCTCTCCTCCGAATAGAATCTTTTGGAAAAATTCTATTAGTCCTGTCCTCAGAATATAATCCTTTGAACATATTATATTGGTCTTTTCCTTTAAGGAATTTCCTTTGGAAAGATTTTACTGGTCCAAGAAGGTCATAACTCGTTAGAAGATATGCATGGAAGATTTCAAGTTGCAGGATAGAATTATGCATGTAAACTCCTCAGAGGGTTAATGGAGTTATTTATGGAATGCTGTAAAATTCTTTTACTACATAAACTGTTGTTTCATATTCTTTTTTTATCACGACGTATACCCTTGTCTAAAAATCAGATGATATGACTTTTTTTCAGAATGTAGTTACTCTTCCTAACTAGACTAAATATTGAATGAGAGTGAATTTGTTTTTTGATTGCTTGAAAGACTTGGCTGAATCAAGAGAAAAATACAAAAATCAGATTTTTCCTAGAGCACGACTTGTCTGCTTGATTTGATATGTGCCACATTTTATAGGTTGAAAACTTTTTATCGTTTAAGTTCCTAGAAGACTCAGAAAGTCACAAATATCTATGAGGAACTAGAGGTATACTCAAGATATAACTTAACTCTCTGAGCGTCGCGAGATTTCCGACTAGGGCAGTGTTGATTTTACACGCGCAATACACATAATGACTACAGTCATAGTAATTTAAAGTAACAGCTTCCAGGAGTTTAAAGGATATTAGAAAATATTCTATTGGTTGAAAAGATAAAAACTGGTTAGAAGTCTTACAGGGAAGACAGCAGGTGGCAAAAGGCAATATGCATGTGAACCCCTCAGAAGGTTAAGACAGGGTTCAGTTATTTAGTGCTTCACATAATATTACGTTCTTCCTGGGATTACTTAAAAACAGGGACGTTTTTATGATGTCTAGAAGGTGTATATGCGCTGTGAGGGGTCAAAGGTGAGTTTCGGAGAGTAGTACACACCGACTTTTGGTCTCTGGCTTTTGGGTCAAAGTGTCGATGTTCATGAATGCGGCACGTTCATCACTGGTCATAAGCTCCAGACGTCAAAAAATCTCTATCCGTTTGCATGAGAAATTCCAGTTATCTTCTTTCCGATTGAACCCAAGTCACAGCTTCACAACCAATGCTGTGAACAATGTCTGCATACCACAATTAATTATTCTGCTTTTCCGATCCCTACCGTTTTCTAGCAAACGCAATGACGTCAATAGTATTTATGATCAATGGGTGTACAGCAGTTTCCTTAAAAATCACCTCCGAATGCTGTTATAATCCCTCCATTCATTCGATTCCTATAATTGTTCCTCTTTTGGAGAGAATTTCAGTTTATAAGAAAACTATTTCTGATACACAATTGTTTTTTTATTTCTAGCAATAGTGACACACACTGCGCTTGGATTCGTAGCAACCCATTATTAAATGAGCAATTGATAATCAAATCTTCGAAATTCTTTCAGCCAAAGACCGTCGTGTACGGAGGTCTGCTGCACGTTAAATCTGTAGAGGTATCAAATGTCCTCACGTTGGCGTGGTGTGGAAGTTTGGAGAGTGGGGTACCATCTCAGGTGTGACCTCGACACTGACAGTTGTTCAAAATTACGAGGTCTTGGATCTAGGATCTTACACCTTCGGGTTTGATCCGTCGTCAATAGCCCGATGTGTAACCCCAGTGCGACGTTAATTAACTACCTGCCTACCTTCCTAATCAAATCTAATTCGAATGCTGTATTTTTTTCACCTGACTGTAATAGAGAAAGTGGTCAGGAACTACTCGAAATTCTGTTTCCGAAATCATGCCCAACTATAGAGGAAATTTAACGAACTTGACAGTAGTTTAATTTAGGCCTCTTCTGAAATGAGACGAAAGGTGTTGGGTGTCAAGGGGAGCTTGCTCGAGAGGAGAGGTGCGACGAAAGTTCTTTGTTGCTATGCGCAATTCTCACTCTTGGTACAGAAGAACAGCACGGATAAAGTTCCCTCCGTTCATGGTTATTTCCCTATTCTTACATCTTACATAGTACTGATTCAGTTTGGTTCAATTATCGCTTTATAGTCATTTTCATGCCATACGAAGGTTTATTAGATTGGGACCTACAGCTTAAACTTCTATGGACGAGATATCTCATCCAAGATCTGATGCATTTTTCTAAGGAAGAGATATCTCGTCGAGACAAAACTGCCCTATTATTCCTAGAGGAATGAAGATCCAAGTAAGAAAAACAATTTATTCGTTTCAGACAGTTCAGAACACTATTTTGCATCAGAGGTTAAGCACTACAGGACAGCTTTCGTCGCAACGATAAACTACCAAAATGGTTGAAAGGGAATCCAAACTACTACGGACATACCTACGTAGACCTGGATTCTAACTCTGAGGCCTATTGAAACTAGAGGTGGAACACTAACCATTCGGCTACCAGGCAGGTTTAATAATTATGTTCGTGAATATTAAACAAATATTATAATAGCCAGTGTTTAGTAAGATAGTAAAAATTGCTCTCTCTCTAAGTTAACATCATTCTTATACATAAAGCACCGAACGTAATCGTGGAATTTAAGTTTTTAAAATTCGAGACTTAAAGACGGGTGAGAAAATTAACTTTTAAGAGATCAACATGAAACTCTTAGTGAAAGTAATAGTGAATTATTAAAAACATTCAAAACAATGACTAATAAAAATGAAAAAACTTAGAAAAGATCTCCAATGGCCATTTTGGTGGAGCAAAACGTCCAACATCATCAGAACAGAAGTAAGTCAGAAAGAAAATCGAGTTTAAATATAGATTTAAATACTTTATAATTTACATGCACTAACAAACAATCCAAAGCACTTTTTCCTTGTTACTAATGTTGGATGTTAAATATAAATTTTTAAATATCGAAGTTATCGATATTTAATGTTTTCTTTCCTAATCACAGAACACTCAACCCAAATGCAAAATGATGCATCCTGTAAATAATTTATTATCACATTAAACAATAATGATACTAGCTATACACTTTTTCAACAGTTATTAAGTATCAAGCTCTGTTTCCGATTCCCCGATAAGAAACAATGTTGCCAACTGCTTACGAGTTACTGCGAATTACAAATCAAAATGAAGTCTTTGTTTCATTATTCAATTTATCCATTTTCAGGTTCAAATGATGAATTAAAACGCATATGTGGTGGTGATCGATTATCTCGCACAGAGGATATCCTTATAAATGTGTTCTCTCATTGACGTAAAGAAAAATACTCACGCGCGTGAAGTACAGGGAAACTCCTACGGCACATACTATCTCGTTCCCCACATTCTAGACAGAGTGATTTATCACCTACTTCATCACAAACATAAGTTTATTTTAGGAGGCTTTCGTCTGCCTAAGAATCCGCGGAATAAATTGAAGGGAATAATATAAGTTCACACCATTTCCATAGGCATATATTTTGATGTGCATTTCTTCTACGAAAAACTCTGTTGATCCTTTTCCTTGTTCTTATCTTATTTCATGAACGGCATTAATCTTCCACTTGAGGTGCGAGCCTGGTATTATTTTTACTATTAAGTGTGGCAGGAAAACTTAATTTTAAAACAAGACTGGTAATTAAATCGAAGAGTTTTATAATTACTTTACTTGAGTAAATAAAGGTCCAGCGAATAAATAAGAAAATTTGTAGCCTTAAGATTAACAACAAAGGATGAATGAATATTGTATAGATTAAAAGGCTTTATTTAATTAATTAATATCAATCTATATACATATAGATAGATTAAGCTATTGAGCTGTATTGTATGATATGCTTGAGTTATTAAGCTGTATAGTATTGCTATAAGTGTGTCGTGGATGTTGTGGTAATGAAATTCTTCAGTAGTCATTCGATCATTACTCACGATCAAAAGCAGTGATAAATCTGCAAGATAGAAATCAGAGCAGAAAAGAAGCTGTGAGAGAAGATAAGTTTAGCATAAAAAAAGAATCACCTTTGAATCCTAAATGGATGAAATTGAAGTTTAGACTTTCAGAATCTCACTCTGGTAACATGACTGAGGTGTGAATTCGGTACTAACTATTGTAAAGAGTTTTCGAAAAATACTCTTAGGATAATTACTTAAAATAAAAGTACGTACTTTAGGATAATTTTATTTTATTTACAGGTATTGAATCCATTTATGATTTGGATGCTATATTCATTATAAATAGATTGAAATAAGATATGAAATGCGATTAGTGACACTTTTCTATCAATAGATATAACCAATTAAGAAATTATAGCAATGAAGCTTTATTTTGTCATTTTTAATTTTTACTTTATTTAAGTCCAGTTTCTTCAAAGAAAAATATTCGACAGAGTACAAAAAATAGGATCCAAAAATTGCAAGAAAGTCATACACAAAAACTTTTAAATAAGAGATAAAAAAGGAATGCATTAAATCATATTTCTCATTGTATTGGAATTATTCAAAAATGTATCAGCCTTGAAGAAAAAATTATGCAATTTACAAAATCTATTTGCAACAAAATTGTTGCATTCTTTTTTTAAGTCTAATAAAAAATAATTTATAGTTTCTGGTGATATACCTCGGAACGTAAAAGTCAGTACATGAAACTAAAAATGGCAAATCAGTTCTGTTATGTCGATTTTCAATACTTTAATAATTTATTAAAATATTTCAACTGTGACCTCTCTGTATGACTACCACTCAGATCATTTACCGACGAGATTTACTTTCTTGAAACATATCGCACTAATAGGATCCACGTAATCCTCGCATACTTAACTATTCCAAGCGAGTGAAGGAATAATTTGTAATTCTGGAAGATAACATCCTTGCCGATAGTACGCTCTGCATTAATTTCATATCCAAGGTAATTATACGGCGCATTTTACACTGATCGATGACAGAAGCATGGCGTGATTTCCAGCTCATACGCTTTATCGCAATTAGATGATTACTCATGTAAAGTTTGCTTTCATTTCGATTCAGAAACCACGCCCGAATCACTTCGCCTCCATCCAAACACCGATACATGCCTAATAATTCAAAGATTTTGGGATAATTTGCCCTGTTGAGTGTCAGTGGAGTCATGTTGGGGGGGATTCAGGCTGTTGGAAGTAAGTAGGGACATGGATGGTCTTGATCTCCTTTATAGACATATTGTACTTATATATGTAGCATATTTCAAGATCGAATGAACATTTTGTACTTATATAGCTATGTAGCATATTATAATATTGAATGAACATTTTGTACTAGCACATGTAGCGAATTGTGAGATTGAATGGATATTTTGTACTTATATATGTAGGGCATTGTAGGATTGAATGGACATTTTGCACTTAAATAAGTTTCCATAATATATTTCTTCAATGTTATAAGCATTTGTATATTGATGCAAGCACTTCAAGATTTAATTATTATTTGGGGGTTGGTACTTAATTAACATCGCGCTGGAGCAATACAATGTGCTATAATTTTGAACCACGGTCAGATGACGAGGTTAACACATGAGCTGGCATCCCACTTTTCAATCTTCGCCAACACGCTAATATTATTTATATGCAATAAGCGTATGTATTTACTAAGGCAGCATACAAGTAACGTATAGATATTTTTACAGTGATAGTGACAGCTGAATTCTTTGTGACAGCATGACATGTCATAAACAATTTATTGTACTAAGTGATAATGGCATAAGCAATATATAATAAGTGCACTTTATTTAACAGAATTCTATCAAGCTCTATCAACGCTTCTAGATGATGGATAAATATGTGAACTGTTTTCAACAGACACAGTGAAGGCTGGAACTCAACACGTTATTCTTTACTTCAAACGGAAATGGACATGCAATTTTGCGTTAAGTCAAGTATTGTAAGCAAAAGCTTCTGTGGTATAAATTTTATTTATTCTTTGATTTAGAACTGATATTGTTAACTTTGAGAATTCATTTCTTTTTAATTATTGATCTTAATAGGAAATACGTTAGTGTAAGCGTTTATACGATCCGTGCACTCTTTTTACACTACTACATTATTGATGGATCGTGTCGGGAGATTGGTACCCACAACTACCACCATATATATCTGGGATAGCGTGGTTATCCGAGTCGGCTTCTAATTCACCAAGACTCTCTATTAACTTCTCAAACGATCAAAATATATCAGTAAGATCGAATTAAATAATTGTAGATTAGCTTTTTGGTTGCACACATGGAAAGGAATGCTTGTTAGAAAATTTCAGACGATATTTAATCAAAAAAGTAAGGATGATACAAAGCTACGAAGAACACAGATCAACATTTTTTTCCAAGCAATCGAATTCTTCTCAATTCTAAAATAACTTTTTAAATCACACTCTATATCACGGGACGTGCATAATTAAAAATCATTCACTAATATTTTCATTTGCACGTGCTTAATAAATATAATATCTAAACAAGAACGTTTATAAATACTCTAAAAGCAATTGCAGGCACAATTAAAATTAAATTCATGGAGCGCTTGCACATGCTCACAGATTGCATATGGATTAATACAAAAAGTCGTTTATCCATAATCCTTTAAATTGGAAATTTAATTATGGAAATGAAAACATCAAAATATTTTACATGATTTGATAGTTTTCACAGTAATCTAAATAGATTAAAGTAAACTGAAGGTGTATAGACTATAACTTTAACGAATTCATTTAGTAGCTATATAATAAGTAATTGTTTCGGATGCAATAATAATAGGCAAATATGTATTAACATTTAACTAAATATTAAGAGCAGTACATTCATTTAAAATTACATTACATATTCTTTCAAGAAATTTAATGAAAAATATTCTATATAAGTAATATACTGAAATTTGGATCGTATTGTTACATCGACATTCCTTTTCACTTCCATAATATGTATTTAATTTACTTTATCTATGAAAAATTGAAAAAATTCTCATTTTCAGTCGTATTTCCAATTTTTGACTTTTAAAATCAACTGTATGAAAATAAAAATGATTTCAACTCTTTCAAAATAGTTTTGACCTCCGTCACCCGAAATCTATAGCTAGACTGGAGACTCGAGTCTCTTAGTTGTACTTAAATGATTTATATTTCTATCTGCGTTCGAACTCCACTTTCCGTTTACAATAATGTGAGAACGTCCAATGATCCAGTCAGTGACATACACTAGATTAAATAGATTCTCACTGGAGTTTCATTACATTCAAAAAAGTTGAAAAGTTATCATTTTTAATTTTTCTATGTGGAGATTGGTATGTTTTGCCAATAGCTAGTATTTTGTCGAAGAAAAGCGATATCATAGGAAGCTGTTTTAGATTATTTAACAAAATGTTTTATTATAGCATTAGCAAAGCAAAAAATATGGATAGAAACGTCAGATTGACATGTTATAATAATTTTTGGGTAAGTTTGGATGTCTTATTTATCAAATTTTGTCGTTTCCTGAGAAATATTGAGTTTTCAACTTCTTTAGGCCTTAGCTCTGATTTCATTGTTCCATAGATGGAACTCATGTAATTCACTGTTAAAATGTAATTTTTAGTTTCTAATTTATGATCGATTCATTCCACGTATTCTAATTCAAGCAGCATTGGAAGAAACGTCTTTCTGTAAACACTCAATTCTGTTTGTTGTGCACCGTAAACCAGTCCTGATTTGAATTCCTAATGACTCTTGAAAGTTAAAGAATTTTTCGAGAATGCGTGAGAGTAACCGTTTAATTTCGAGGAAATTTTACTGGGAAAATTCTCTTGCAGTGAAAACGTAATACAAGAAAAAGTGAAAGGGGAGTTTCTTATAACGGGATACTGACTGCTGTGGTCTACGAGATTTAACCCTATAAGGGTTATGCAAGCATTATTCCAGCATGAATCCTATACTTTTTCCTGTATGACTTCTAAACATTTTTTGACGTTATGACCAGTAGAGTACTTCTAAGAATTCTTTCAACCAATAGATGTGGCTATTTAGTCATTATGTGTGTTGTAGGAAAAAAAGCAATAAAATACACTACTCTAAAATCTCGCGGCGCTCAGAGAAGAAATGCCACTACGTATGCGCTAATATATATCAAAAGAAATTATTATTAATTTCGATTATAGCTAAAATATAAAAGGAAGAATCACAGATCAATACTTTATATTTATTGGTTTTAAATAAAATTTTGTAAAAAAGTGATACACACTGCTTAAATTTTTTAATTATGAGGATGACTCTTTTCTGCTTTTTTAGGTTTAAATTATTTTTATAACCAATGACATACGTATATGAGACTCAACTATTATATCTGGTATCTATAATTACAGTTCATAAAATATGTACAATTATTCAACATTCAAATATATCGGAGGACATCCAACCAATAACTTAATGTACCTGTGACAGGCTGAAGGCATTGAACAAAAGAAACAATACATTGCTGAGTATCTTCCCTTATAATTTTTACACTCTACTATATTAGTTAGCCCCTCCATCGAAATATTATCAAAATATTTCTACTGAATACTATGGAAATACTTCAAAGAAATACTATAAAAATACTTCAACAAAAAAATATTAAAATATTTCAACAAAACACTATTAAAATACTTCAACGAAACACTTGAAATAATTCAACAAAATACTTCCGAAATAATTTAACGAAATACTATCGAAATACTTCAACGAAATATTATCGAAATACTCCATACTGTACACACTATCATGAAGTAATAGATGCATTTCTTAAACTTTTGCTACAACGTCTAGAAGAAGAAATATTACAGGTAAAACTCAGAATAAGAAGCTGTTTTCAGGTTGAATGGAAACGAAACGAATGGAATCGATTATTTTAGCCCCCAAGGTTAGAGAAAAGCTAACGTTTTTGAACTTGTAATACATAATGCGATAATAAAAGTAAAATATATTTTAGAACAACCAGCACAATATAAGTTCAGGTATCTCTTAAATTACAATCACTTGAACATCAGATACATTTTAAGTGAAAAAAACTTGTAATTTAGTACAGTTGCTACACAAACTGTTTCCACCATTGAGAAAGAGAGAACAGTACTGTTGAGAAGGAATTAGAGATACCCGCATCTTATCATTTATTCCTCGAAAGGGAAGCTCTCTTGTTCCAAAGATAAACTTGTGTAACTCTAGCACACACCTAATACTGCTTGAATATAAAGCGAGAATGACCTGAGCTATGCTCCTGCATTTGCAAAAAGGCACGGTTTAGAGTTACTCTTGTAAGTTCGCATTTCCAAATTAAGAAAAAAATTAGAGGAAAAAACAATGATTACTGAAATTAATTTCAGGAAGTATTATCTCTCACATCAAAGATTACAAGTAACATGTGAGCAAACATTTCTGAGAACATACTATTTTTTATGAAAGCTCTTGATAATTGTTTTTGATAACCTCTCTGACATCATAATCAAGGCACTCCACCATCTGATATACTCTCTCGTAGTCTCAGCGTTGATAAACAAAAAAAGAACTCCAAGAACCAAAAATTAAAGTAATCAAGGAAATCAACTTCGAATGAAATGTTTTTTTATGCATCGAGACCATACAAAATGCTGTTTAAAACTACACAATACGCAGAATGTTGAAACGTAAATTATATTTAACATAATTACATTTAAGTTTTGAAAATGTATAATAAATTAAAACGACATTTGAAGAAAATAAAAAAGACAAGAAGAAAATTTTCTGGTTAAAATATCAGAATATTCCATGATATATACAATCTTTGTCCAAAATTCAGAAAATAATATTCCTTTTGTAGCATCACTTTTAGCTTCAATAAAAGCACGCAATCGATGTGATATATTAATTTTAAGCGTCTCAAAATCTTTTGGCCAGACATGCCGGTATGGATGTTATAATGGACACAAAATTATTTTTTGTTTGTTGGTACTATTTTTGGAGTCTATTCTGCACTATTCTCCATAAATTCTTATTGTTAAAATCCGTCGTATCCTGATTTAGTGCTGGTCAAATGAGTACTTTGCTAACTTTAAAGTATCGCAGGAAACTAACAAGATTTGAAAGAAATAATAAATCTCACAAAAATCTAAGGACTTTGGCATCATAAAATGTTCAAAAATTGTATGATAGATTTTCAAATTTATTTTTAATAGGCGACGCATAGCCTCCAAGGGCCTTCTATTGGCATGCAAGTCTACACAGTTACGCAACCGATAAATTTCACGGAACGTTTCTGCATTTTTGTCAAGTGGTTCTTGTTTCATTAGCTAACGCGAATGTCCTCATCATCATACGACACACAAAGTACACTTTCATCACTGAGCATCACTTTTCCTCAGCCATCTAGGGCTTATATCAGTCATCTTTTGTATCATCGCATTCAAGCCGTTTTTGTATAATAGTCATAAGATGCTTCATTTGTTGTACACGAGACTGAAACATAAGTTTATGTAGACGTCTTAACATTGTTGAATGTTAAGACATGAATACCCTGTTACTTATACTCCCTGTGTAAGTAGAGTACTTTTCTGAAACGATTACTCAACAATCCTGTCGTCTCTCCGAGTAGAGCGGTATTCGGCTTTCGTCCAGTATTAACACGATTACATTCAAAAGTAAGTATGTCACATTCAAAAGTTAGTATCACACAGTAAGAATTTTGTTTTTTTTTACTCTGTTGACGCTTGTTCAAAATCATTTCAAGTAGCTACAAATAAACTGTTGATTATTGTCTTGTTTTCGCAAAGCATTAATACTAAGTTTCGTAGATTGTCATATGTCAGTCGTGAGAGTCATAATTGTGTACAGGAAAATATTTAGTACAACAAATGAACAAAACCGCACGAAGCAAATATTTCTCAGAAAACTGTCACTCAGCACCTAAATTTATTTTAGTTATGCATCTTTCAGAAACTATTAAACAAACTTTAAAACATCTTTAACATTTCGAACTATTTCTTTCGGGTATTCTGATATTGTGTATAACTAACATAATTATCCCACGTTACTCAGTTTGAATTGGTTACGTATAGATTGATAGAGTGACTAGGAATAATCACTCTTCTTTTCTTTTTCGTTGGAGAACGCCAATACCATTTAAGGGTGAGGAAAATAATTTTAACTGCTTTTCTACATTTTTATAACTTCTACATTTTACTTTGGAAGCAAACCGTATACATGTAATACATTTCATATGCTTCGTACCCTTATTGTATGACAAAATTATCGAAGGTGGCACTACAAAATGGTAGGAATGCCCCTCCTTAAGTTCGTTTACTGTAAAATTGAAGTAACTACCAAGTTATGATTGATTTAAATGTACACTGATGGCCACCGTAAATGCAACACCCTGAAGGAAGCATGCAAATAATATGAAATTTACAACATGCATTAGCGGAGGTGAGATATGCAAATGATTAGAATTTCAGCGCAGACGCACATCACGCGCGCCTGTGGCGCCACTTCAAAGCGCTATTTAAGGCTTGGAGATTTCGACGATTTCAAGTACGGCAATTGTGTTTTTCTTGTGGTTTTTAAAAAAAAAACGATCAATTATGCCTCGTAGAAAACAGCGATCATCTTTTGATCAAGTATCCGAGTTCGACAGAGAAAGGATAGTGGCCTACCGAGATTGTGGATTATCTTTCAGGGAAATCGGTAGTCGTGTTGGACGAAACCAAACAACTGTAATGCGGATATGTGATCGTTGGATGCAGGAGGGTACGACGGACCGACGTGTTCGATCGCATCCACCTCAGTGCACCACTTCACGTGATGACAGGCATATTGTGCGTATGGCAGTGACGGATCGCTCAGCCACATCACGAACCATAGCACAGCACATTCAGTCTGTACCGCATCATCCAGTGTCTGCGCGTACCATTCGACGCCGTTTACAGCAGAGTGGTCTGTCCGCAAGACGTCCATTGCTTCGTCTACCCTTGACGCAGAACCACAGACGTTTCCGCCGCCAATGGTGCGATGAAAGAAGGATGTGGACGGCAGAATGGAATGAAATTGTCTTTACTGACGAGTCCCGCTTCTGTCTGCAACACCACGATGGTCGGATTCGAGCCTGGAGACACCGTGGAGAGAGGTTGCTGAACAGCTGCGTTATGCACTGCCACACTGGTCCTGCACCGGGTATTATGGTATGGGGCGGTATTGGATATCACTCTCGCACTCCTCTAGTACGCATTGCCGGTACTTTAAACAGCCAGCGCTACATCTCCGAGGTGTTGGAGCCAGTTGTCCTTCCTTACCTTCAGGGCTTGCCCACAGCCATATTTCAACAGGATAATGCGCGACCACACGTGGCACGCATTGTCCAAGGGTTCTTCGTCAATCGCCATATTGAATTGCTTCCCTGGCCAGCTCGCTCTCCGGATCTTTCGCCGATAGAAAACATGTGGTCCATGGTTGCTCAACGATTGACCCAAAATACATCCCCAGCTGCCACACCAGATCAACTTTGGCAACGTGTGGAAGCTGCTTGGTCTGCTGTACCCCAAGAACACATCCAAAGTCTCTTTGAATCAATGCCGAGGCGTGTGGCAGCGGTGATCTCCAACAATGGCGGTTACTCTGGCTACTGATTTTGGCAGGAACCACACTTCACAGAAGTCTATAAATTTAATCATCTGATACTTGGTCAACATGTTATCTACAAAATAAATTTTGTTGTGATATATCTTGTCTTTCTTGGTGTTGCAATTTGGGTGGCCAGCAGTGTACTTAGATGGTTTTGCATAAACTCGTCTAAATATGTAGGCAAAGAAAATTAATGTAATATATTCACTAAGATGTAATCTTAAAAAAAACTCTAAATGCTCTGAAACTTTACAACTGCAATATAATTCCTAAACAACATAATGTTCTGTTTTATAATTTTATACAATCTTTGTCTTATCTTTGATTTAGTTCGTAAATACAATTAGGCAAACAATAAGGAAAACTACTCAAATGGAAATAAGTTGAATTTATTTTTATTCATCTGATTATATCTTCCACTGTGTAAGCGAAATATTTTAGTGCTAAACATCGCACGTCAGCAGAAATGTAACATTCCCAATTGCTTACAGGTTTAACAGGCTCTGGATTCGAATCTGCCATAGGTGTTCGTAGTAGTTTGGAATCGCTTTTAAGTCCCAGATTGGCATAGTCCAGATTTCGAAGAGAAATGACCGTAGAGTGACAAACCAAACCATTTGGTTGGAAATTTATTTATCTTAAATAGGCTAGCCATTAGATTCAGCACCAATTTTGAACTACATGCGATGACATATTCTTGAAATGAAAAATGGTTAAAATTCAAGAACACGGTACCAGACCAGCGCCAAATTATCGATTAAATTTTGTTGCGAAATGGCTGTTTGGATAGGTCTACGACGGGTTACCATAATCCAAAGTTAACACCAATTGGCGATGGTACCGTGTTTTCGAGTATAACCAAAAAAGGCTTATTTGCAGAAGAAAATCTAGTCTTTATGGTTTTAGATTCCTTATGGGGGAATGATGTCAATAATTTTATCTCTTTTATTGTTAATAATTATTTTAATTTGATATTTATTTCATAATAGTGATTCCTAAAATATAACAAATTTGCTTTAGAAATATAAACATATTTTTACCTGTGAAGTGATTGCTATAAATTAAAAGAGATGACAGGTTCTCGGGTGATGCAAAGCTTATAATTTTGTTTGTAATTAATACTTTATGTAATAAAATTTTACATTTGTTATAATTAACATCCACATTGAAAATAAATGGAACAAACAAACTTAAATACTGTATCTATTGTGGTACCAAAACGCTCTATTTTCATTCTTCCACTTAGTTATAAAATTTACCGAATCTAACAGAAGTATAATATTGAATTAAAAGTTTACTTCCAATAAAGTAAAAAAAGATCTTTGACGCCATTCATTGTTCACTTCGTTACTTAATGTTTTAATAAAAATTACCGTATTTTTAAAACATGATCAAAGGTTGCGTAAGTGTAAGGAAATTAACTAGTAACGAATTCATTATTTTCTTTTTATCACCATAAAGGAACTTCTAAGAACGTTCTTTTGTCAAAATTCCTGGCGAAACTACCGAAAAAGAAACTTGAATTTCACTTGATGTAACACTTCGCTCTTAAACTCCGCAAAAAAGCTACTTGTTTGGTGTTACCTTTTCCGTTTTCTAATCTATTATTCATCGTTATTCACTGGCTCGTTTCGACATTGTTTCGACGCAGTTTCGAAAACAATGCCGATCTAGTGAGCTTTATATAATAAATTGGTCCCGGAGTATATCATGATTTCCCCCTGCTAAAACAATTCCCCGTAGTGTGCGAAACAATCTGTTTCACAAAGCGAAATGGCTTAGCGGCAGAAAAATTGTTACGGCCTCTTGCAAATGGTGACCTTTTGTTCTCTCTGGGAGCATTTGAAAAATACTATTTAAACGTTGTCACTTTTGGTAGCTTATGGGGCATAAAAATGTCCTTATTATGTTCTCTTATTGTTTATCAACTCAAACGCAGCGTTTGGTGGTTTTGGGAAGAAAAGCGGTACGTACGCACTTGCTGTGGCACAATCGGCGACTTTTTGAAGCCATTGTTTTAGGGAGTAGTAATTCATTTCGTGGAAAACTCGGATTTCATTCAGTATGATCTTATGTTTAATCTTCGTATTTATGAATCGCGCGTGCATATTTGTATGAATGTCTGATTTGCATAATATTAACAATTATTTTCAGAGATTGCCTTCTGAGAGAACGTTTTAGCACTCAGTTAGCAAATTTGAAAAGCTACGAAGCTATTGAAGGATTGAAGAAAATATTAGTTGGTTTCATGTTAATCAAAATTAATCTATATACACTACTTTCCATTAATAGAGATAAATAAGAAAAAACACAAAAATTGCTAAAACTCGTCAAATAGATCGATTCGCAAAAAGTTAGGATACATGATATAAGCAATGCTGCATCAGAATATGACATCATCAGACACCAGTACAAAAGTGAATTAAAAAATGGTGATTTCTTGTTTAGAATTTGGATGGGAAAAAATCGAAGACAGTTTTTTAGAAATAATTTGCAGAGATTATTTACTACAAGAATTGTGATGACGAGTCATTCTCGACTGAAGTCCGGCAAACAAGATGTAGCAAGATGACTGAATACGAGTCCTGTAATTCATAGATTGTGAAATACATTTACAAGAATGCATTCAACATCCAGAATGTAGAGCCAAGAAAAACTTGAGCAGTAACTTCTGTTGATGACCAAAATCTGCAATTAAGCTCACTAAGACAAATGACCTCTACACCAAGCCAGCTCAGATCTGTTCTTCCTTCTAGCACTGGCAGGCTGATATCAGCTTCCATTGTTCAAAGAAGGCTTCATAAAGCTGGTCTTCATGCTATATGACAGCAATTTGGTGCCATTTACCTCACGCCACCTGAATGAACATTAGAGTTAGGAACGCATGCATGTCAGTTGAATTGAAAACAAATGGAGGTGTGTAACCTCCATGATGAATCCATAAACAGTTTGCAGAGTGATTCATCAGAGTTGATCATCGGGAACTCGCTATCATTCCAGTAAGATCCGTGAAAGTGATCGTTAGGATTGAGAAGGTTTTGGGTGACATCTTTTTAGATGGAGACACATATCTCTGTGTAGACAAGTGGTTAACTTAATTCATAAAGGTAATACGATATCCTTGATCCAATTGTACTTCCGAATGCAGTGCAATTGATGATCCTCTTTTACAAGATGAGAATGCTCGCCCACCAACAACTATCTTAGCGGAACAGTACCTTCACGATGATACCATTGTACGTACGGGATGGTCAGATAAATCTCTTGACCTCAATCCGATTGAACATCTTTGGAATTCTGTAGACAGATATGTTGTTGTACTCAACACACCCTCTCAAACCTGTATCTTTCCATTACCTTGAAGGGAAAATGGTCATTTGTATCTGCTGAGTTAATCGGCATATTATAATGAGCATGGAGCATCGCTCTTGATCGTGAATATCTGTTAGAGGTGACTACACTCCATATTGAAGTTGCTTACACATTCAACTCAGATACCCTATTTCGTACAATTTCTGTATTGTAGAATTTTGTGATAAAAAGTAAATTTTGACTTACTATGTTTAAACTAATCAATAACTTTTTATTTACTTCATGTTTGCGCCAAATTTAATAAAGTTGTATCAAATAGATTTTTACCTATCGGAACTTTTTTGCTTTTCTTTAATTTATGGAAAAAAGCGTATTTGAAATATAGGATTCTCATAATTTTAGAGGTCCAATTGCAACTTTGCTGGTCTTCGGAAGGGCATAGTCCGTATTTGTTATTTAGACTTCGGTGGGTTTTTTTTAAGGCAGTGTTTGAGAATTTTTATAATTGATATCATTAGACCTTGGGATAAATTTAAGCTCAAGAACTCAGTTTTAATCATGCAATACAAAAGCCATGCATTATTTTTTATATGAATGCAAGTATTCTATAATTAAGTCTTTTTTATAGAGTGATAAAAGAAGTCTTCTTAGAACACTTATATTGTTTTTATCAGCTAGCGTGAAAAGCTCTGAAGCAAATATTCAAATATAAATAACTTTTGAATAACATGATTCGTGTTACTGAGCTATATATTTGAGATTTAAGAATCATACTTATTAAGGATTCCGTTGTAATCAAAAGTATAGAATTCAAGACTCGATAATCTTATAAATTTTACTGTTATCACAAAAGGGATTTTATAGTATATTGATAGACGAGCAGTAGTGGGGATTAAGTATATTTATTTTACTACTTACATGTAAAATGCCGTGTTATTTAAAGTGTGTTACTCATAGTTATAGTAATACCCAACTTGAAAAATATGTTGAATACAATTTAAGCAAGAAAAAATTAACGCGATGATGGTATTGAATTATTTATTCTATATATTTTATTCGAAAACAAAAAGGTCATCAGATATATCTGCAGAAGATGTAAACATAATTCTTTGATGAGATTAAGGTTAATCGGGAAATTTATCAGAAATACATATTTCGGATAAGGACATATACAATCCCAACTGAAAATTGAATATTGGATAAATGGTTAACGGGGTTTAATGTACAGGGTGTCCCATGAATTTGTTAGTATTTCACTAATTCCTAAAAATCTCAAAAATTGGCCTAAAAATATATCGGATTACGGTTTTCACGAAAAGGAATTTCAAGGAGGAGTATTTTTTTTTGCCAGAGGGTAGAAATTAATTGAAATTATCACTTAATTGGGGTCGAGGGAAACCCAATCATGACAGTCAGAATGCATTGAAAAGTGGGCATTTATTCACATGCTGTTAATTTGGGGACAGCTCTGGTATGTGTCTGATAACACTGGTCTGCCGGTGCGAGGGTGATCTGACAAACTTCCAGTTTTCTCGAAACGTGGAGAGTGTAGTCCGACAGAAGTTGGAGGACCTCGACCTTTCTTCCAATTTTTATGCGTCCGAAGCTCACGTATGGCTTTTATTGCCGATTCCTTGTTTGCGTAAAACTCTTTCACTTAATATCGTCTTATCCATCATTGTTAGCGCCGTGACAAAAACAAACCTTACAACTGTCTTTGTACCAATGACTGGAAATTCACACGTACATTATAATTGTCAGATGTGTACATTCCAATTTATAGGGCTCTTTCTTGTATATCTTTTACACATGAGGCATATAGTGCAGTACCACATCTATCCGTGATAATTTGAATTGAAGTTGTTCCCCTGCCAAACGAATCCCCCTATGTGAGTTTCCTTTCCGTGCAAACCGCACATCAATATATGAAATTTTGCGATTCTTATGAACTAACTATTGAAATGTTAACAGGCTTATGGGACATTCAGTTTTAGTCGTGGAGGAAAATCAAAGAACTGCCATGAAAATCCTCTAGCATGGAAAAATAAAGATACTTGTGCGACGACAAGAAGACAAAAACAAGACAAGAAACGACAGTGCAGACAAGAAAATAATAATTTCCTATAGATACTATTTTTGTAAAGGGACTTACAAACAATTGATACTATATATGTCTCTCTGCGAAAAAAAATAAATCATCGTTCTAGGCAGAATTTGAAGCATTTTAATCAGTTATGATTTTATCAGCCTCCCGCATCCGTCAGCCGCGAACTCCGGTATGGAAATGAGTATTCCCCGACCTTGTATCCGATATAACACACAATTCACACACAATCAGTTGCTATATGGAGAACTTACTGGAATCCGGCCACAACTGGCCGCAGAACAGAAACCTTTATAAAATGTCCCAACACAGCACCAAGTTTTTTATTACAAATAAAAGATCAATTTATTTATTGAGCAGACACGGTTCATTTTTATCATATTTACACAGATTGGAAAAGAAGTTTCCTCTGTCCATATGGGGAGGAAAGCGACCCTGATCACTACGAGTTCGCCAGTGGCTTTTACTAAAGAATTTCAGATGTTTAAACTTTCCACTAATAATCAATCCGAATGCATAATTAATGTAAACAACAAAAACAATCCCTATGGAGGACATCGCAGTGATTCCCGGTGGCCTTCATTATAGCGGACAGTGTGTGGATTGATTTGATCCTACTCATGTTTTGTTTGCTATATTTAAATTGTATCTTTGTTTCTGCAGCATGCATACACTTTATATTGCTATTGTGTTTCTTTTTTTAATAAATTCCTTTAGGCCACCCCCTGGCGGGTCTTAAGCCTTTTGTTGACATGCCGGGGGACCTGTGTTCTAAGAAAACGGGATGTCACTTTGACATCAAATGTGTTTCCAAGTGAAATAAATCCTATCAAACAAATTTGTTTCATCCATACATTATTATGCAATTTCATCTGGATATCAAAATCCAGAATTTATACATTAATGTAAATAAGCATTATGAATCCAGCATTACAATCGGGGCAGTATTGTCCCGGTGGATTTGCCCACTGAGCTAGCAACCTCCTGCGAGTGGTAGGCGGAGCCAGTTTGATATTATACTTGTGTGTATATGTGTCTCTTCTGTGTTCTTTTCTATGTGTATGTCCATTATTTGTTGTCAGTCTTGTATTTGGAGCAGCATGGCCAAATGTGGCCCTTGCGCCACAAAATCCACCCAACAAAGCAACATTATAATCACGTAAAAAGTGGACCTGCTTCGACTTATACCTGAGGAAAAAGTTAGTCGGTACGTCTATTTTACATTATTGATATTACAGCGATAAAGTGGATTGTTATATTTGTACGCGAATATTACATACATGCATTATATACATAGGCGAATATTACATGCATGTACGCGGATATTAGATGCCAAAAATCCCTAGAAAAATGTCACGTATTTCGAAAAGAAATGGATAAATGTTATCAAAAAGTGTAAGGAATTTGAAATAGATACAATCGGCACCTCAGAATATAGAAAACGTGTTTATAAGTTGTACATTTTGATAGTGATACAGTAAAAGCACAAATAAGCAAAGATGCCCAGAAAGGGACCTTTGAAACAAAGAAAATAAAACTAAGATACACTTTCCATTGTCAAAAACGTGTACGTATATTTTGTATTTGTTTAAAATACAAGATATATGATTAATGTATTCAACAATAAATAAAACATCCAAAGTAATGGAGAGTTGAAGCTTGATAAAACTTGAAAGGTGCAATGAGTAAAATAAAGCCTCCATTTTCGCTCTCATTTATTCTTTATCTCGTTACTTTATAGCGTTTTGCATTATATGATAACGAAAACATGGATATATCAATTATAAAATTTAAATGACAGATAAAAACCATTAAAATTAAAGTTTATTATGTAATATTTTTTAGAAATACAAAACGAGCGTTGAGTCGAATTGACCCAAACACATGTAAGATGTGATTCTAGTTTTAAGAGGATAGAAAGGTTAATAAGCAGCATATGAAACGACAAAACTTCTGAAACGAGTAGATTACGAATCTACTTTAAGATATTTAGTACTCAAGTCAAATGTGCTGAATCAGTAATTTGCTAGTTGAATTATGTAAATTTGTCAGAACGATAGATTTTTAGTGCATTACTCATCCTTTATAATTTCATTGCTAAGTGATAGTAAGTATTTGGGAGATACAATAAGCGCTTTATTCCTCTCCTGCTGTCCAATTTAAATGTATGAATATTTGAAGAGTTGTGGGTTGAAATATCTGCGTTATCCTAAAAATACTTCATAATAGGCGAATCGAATTTGCTATAAGTTACTAAGGAGCTTTAGCAATGATATTGAATGGGCATAATTGAATACAAGGAACAATAATTGTTCGTTTGAACTGTAATTTTGTATAACTGAAATATTTATGCATAATTGGCTAAAAACTCAGCTGAACACTATATATAGACTATGAGAAGTTTAAACCCTGTTTATATTCTCTGAACCATAACGCTATTAATAGAATGACAAAATCCAGGGATTCAAAAGTACTCGTAATACTTCGAGACAAGATCTTAAAGGCTTTTTATTCCTAAACTTTTAAAGGAAATTTTCTCAAGGTAAGCTTTAAAAGAAAAACAAGCTATTTTATAGGTGAAAAAACGAACGTTTAACGAAAGATTGTTTTCAAAACAAACGATTCAGAGACAAAATCAATCGAAAAGACACAAAAAATGTTATTCTTTCATAGAACTCTTCCGATCTGGCTCCAAAACTTCTACATTTCCAACTTTCGGAGCTGTGAATCTGGCTTCGAAAGGGAAACATTTTTCCTTTTCTTCTTTTTGGGAAAGTGCCAAAATTTTGTACCCTTTTACACGGAGCAGGGGCTCTGTTTTCTTCACTTATTCTACAATTTTGTAGTATCTTGTTTATGTTCTTATCAAGTCGGATTCATTGGAAATCTAAAAATAATACAACACAGAATTAAATTACCCTGTTATTTATTTCGTGATACAACCAGATTCAAGTATTTTTGCCGATACCTTAGAGAAGTTTTCTGAGAAATTTGATTAAAAATGTTTATACACTGAATGGTGAGATTTTCTTGTTACATGTATTATTCATAAATTATACTTGGAAAAACTTTAAGATATCGTATAATTGTAAAAGCTTTATGTTCCTTTGAATTTTGTAAATAAATTGAATACAAAGTATTGCTGTGTCGTATTATTTATTTTTTTATGTCTTGTACATTTGAAGGAATTATATTAGTTATTTATTATATTGGAGAAATAATAATCTAAGTAAGAAGGTATCTAAGTAAGAAACCCCATATGGTCAGTGTATATGGGCCACTCTATGGGAAACTGCACAAAAAAGGGTCATTTTTGACCCGACCTCTTCGGTTTTTTAAACTCATCTAATTTATTTCCCAGTCATATATAAGAAACTCGGAAAATTTTTAGCTTCCAACTTGCAATAATTTTTTATGCATATTAATTTTAAGTTTGACAAATTGGCCAATTTTTCATGATTTTACACTCACTAAATATCCTGTATCTCTGTATCTAATTGTCTAATCATCATTCTAAATGAGAGCTTATTTTGTAGACAAATGTACAACCTTTCTAATGATGTATCATACAACCTTTTAAGTGACTTTTCAATTTCTAGGTTATTCAATTTTACCTTTGACCTACAATTACAAAAGATTTTTTTTCTAAAAATTATATGGTAAAGGTACACTATTTATCTTTCCTTTCTGGAAGTTTCATAGTGGGACACGCACGGGTTCATAAAAGTATTCGAAGTAAATAGAAATATGTAATCAGTACACATAAACACCCGTATCTTTTGACCTGTTTGGCCAATAAAGATGAAAGAGGGCTTATTTCATAGAAAAATGGATATCCTTTCTAATGTTGGTCCATAAAGTTGTCAATGAGAAAAGTATTCCCCACTTCAGTCAACTCCAACCATATTAACGTGTCAATATACTCTTTCCGTCTTATGTTAATACAACATTTAAAATCTGATTAAAGTGCTCTCATACAAAATGTATTCCACACCAGTGCAATCATTAATTATGGGTGAGCATCGCGTATATTGTCACACAGTCGAGTTTTCTCGCGAGTCTTGCTCAGCGAAAGTCAAGAAAGCGGTGGGACGGTCATTTATTTTTTGACTTGCTTCACCAAAATCGTCACTGCTAAACTCCATTTTAGTGTAGATTAATGATTCATAGGCATAAACGTTTTTCGGCAAATGTTTCATAGAATGGTGAAAACCGTATAGATACGTGTTTTGTGGTTCTCGAGGTTAGCCCGAGCAAACAGACGCCTCCCAAACTCATAAAACTTGATTATGAATACACATATTACTTTAAATTGAGTTAATTATATATGAATCACATTCAGTTCGCTTGTTTTTGGAATCGTTGTACAGTCACGTGAAATAAAAAATTTACCTTATGTGATCAATGTTTCATAACGAATGTTTTATGAAAGCAGACTCACTTGATCCTTTCATAACCAATTACTCGAAACGTTAAGAAAGGGATTAAAAATAAATTGGAAAGATCTCATCGTCATTATTGGAATGCTACCGTCGTGTCCAAGAATTTCTTTTTGTGCCTTACAGTTCTTTCTGCGATGTCCTTTTTTCGAATTTACTTGTAAGAGCTCTTTCCCTAGCTTACAGGTTTAGGATTAATCCCATGGAAATCCGATCTGAAAGGAATATTGCCCACAAAGAAGTGCCTTCTTCGCCACGGCAGATGGACTTAAGTCTACGAGACACGAGAGCTTATAAGAGTTTGTCTGAGGAAGACTCTTGAGATAAGTAAGATTAAACCACGAATGACATTTAGACAGCTATAAAACTGGACATAGTTGGTAGCTCTATTAACAATATAGGTTTCTATCCTTAAATTTGTAGGTATGGATGGTCATTGATAGTATTTATTTAGATTTGTACACATAATGGAATGATATAATTGTAAAACTTTAAAAAAATATATTTTTAATGACACTATTTTCATTACATGTAATTTAAACGTAAAAATATAAAGGCGTTTGTTGACAAACCTAAATTAACGACATGATACTGACTTAGATACATTGCTACAGATACTTTTCTGGACATTGTTCGATGCAGATTTATATTATATTTTATCCAATGTTCTGCCAGTTTAGAAATACTGACAACGTTAAGGAGGAAATTTCCCACAAACTTTAAAAAGCAATCTCTAGTCGCAATCGCAAAAGTAATCATTTTTAAGGTGATTTAAAGGTAATTTGCCTGGAAAAATTCATGAAAACTTTTAGCTGATATTTTCGTAACTTCACACATAACTAAAAATATATTTCGTAATATTAAGGAGAAGTAAAGTAATGACGCCCACCTGAAGGAAAATTACTGTTACGCACATAACGTTTGGAATAAAATTATTTTAACAATTGTAAAGTGTAAAGAACCTGGAAATATATACAATACGATGTTATGCAAGGTCACATATATAAACATTTTTTAAGTCATTGAAAAAGAAAAATATAAGAAATTACAATGGGTTCTACTGTACGAAGGTGTTGGGTAATTTTACTCAGTGTGGTGCGTAATGCCTCACATAATTAAAAGTTCCGTTTGCAATTCAACAAATTACTATGCAATTACGCTTCATCACATTATATTTTGCATTAATCATAAGAGTATTTTTTTCCTTGTCTGTCCCATTGCTTTCTTTGCTAGCCCATTTTGAACATGAAACACACATGAATCTAAGTTCGTTGTTTCAAGAGAATGCTTTAATTTCTTCATTCAAAGGAGCACCATCAGCTAACTCATCATCACAGATATAGTTTCATTTAATCTCTCTTCTGATGAACTGGACGGGTCCCTTTAGTTGACAAATGTTTTTCTTTTATGGTAGGGCAATCTTTTTTTGTATACAGACATATTATACCACAACCGTCTTCTTGGGTACTTTATTTTTTACCCTTTTTTTAACTAGTACTCTTTTCTGTGTTGGTTTAGGCCTATCAAACGTTGTCTTGACCATATTAGAATCTAAAATGTTTGTATCTTATAACAGTCAGCGCACTTCATATACTTCAAAGTTCCTTTTCTTCGGTGTCCCTGTCAGAATTTCTGATTTTCGCTTAGGACGACCTTTTCATTGTTTCTTGTCCATTGTCTTTTGAAGCGTTTGGAACAGGAGAGATATTTGCAAAAGGCACTGCAGTATTAGTGCTAGGTACGGGAACTTATTTAACCTCGCATAAAGTTAAGGTGCATTCGGAGGAGGCTCAACAACAGAAGAAATCCCTCGTAGGTTGTCTGCAGCCAAAAAGTCCCCTTCAATGCAGCAATTTAGATCAACAGGCCAAATACCACAAGCTTCAACCCCCCGCTTTCCATCTATATAACATAAGCATTTAATATTATACAACGCAATAGATTAGTTTTAATAATTAAATATTTATATCAATTTAGGGCAATAACGCACTCAGAGGAAGGTAAATGCTCCATACACAAATATTTACTTCTTTGTTCACGAGCGTTTCACTGAGTCACAATGTATGCTGTCCTCTAGCCAGCAAAACCGACTAAACAACCATGCATCTGTTAAAATGTATCACCACTGGAGAGGGCACAGTTACCCGACTTTCCTCTTTATATATTTCCCCTATTGCATTAGAAAACACACTGAAATATTCTGAACCTAACTCTTAAATAAGCAATTCAATTTTAGTGATTAAAATTAGTCGTATACAGGGTGGTCAGAATCGACCTCACAATAATCATTCCATGAGATTCTTTGTTGAAATCTAATCAAAAAAATGTATTGCCAATTTTTCTATTGAACCTGGCATCCCGGTGATGTGAACATGATTATATACAACTGGTAATTTAACGTACACATGGCACACACAATTTTGGTTATTATTATGCATCCCTATGATAAAGGCTTTCAAGGATTGTGAAAAGTTAAAAGTTAATTTGATTCTCAACAATATTACGTAAAATTTATTTCTTGGACAATAATTTATGTTCAATTGAAATGTATACAGTGATCATTAAAGCACTCAGTACGACAACAATACGCATCATATGTCATTAATTGCACAGTCGGAATATCATTGAGGTGGATTTATATCGTGAGAGGTCAAAGGTAAATTGATGGGAATTCCTTAGGAGAGTGATATTTACAGACTTTTGGTCTCTGGCAATTGGGCTCAGGGGTGTAGTTGATTCCACCTGCCATGTTCCTACGATAGTGCTATGGGGTTGGGGAGTTACTGCTTAACATTTACGATATTGCGGCCAAATTTCGTTAACGCCTCGTAGAACAGCATATTTCGCTTAACTTCCTTCCCTTTAGAGAATTTTGGCGAGATAGTCTTGAATTACTTTTACGACTGACCACCTAGCGCGCTTTCCTTTCATAGTGTTGTCACAATGCCGCTCAATGGAAATTGGGGGAATGGTTGTTTGAAAAATCTCACGGGTTCCCACTTTTCGCTATATGCGCTCTTTTCTACCTCACTTGGTTCTTTGTACTAGGAACTATGAGGTTTGAATTAAAAATCGTTTAAGGAAGTTAGGACAGTATACTCCATTTATTTTATTTATATTCAGTATAGTCAGTATTTCAATGACTGATTTTGATAAGCACAAGTCATTTTTCCAATTAAATACAAGATTTTTATAGTTCATTTTTAAAATGGTCAGTGTGATTTTGTATAATCTTTTATCTTAATTACCGTTCATAATATTCATATTTTGTTACAAAATAGAGTGTAAAGTGTTTATATTACAAAAAAATGCCAGATACTTTCTATTTAAATAATTAATACGTAAACAAGCACATAAAGAGTACTTATGATTCGTTCTCTTTAGGAGTTTTATTTTATTGCACATGATTAGAATTTTATTACTTTATGAGTTTGTTAAAAATGATTAAATAAGGAAATGAATGTTTGCTTGACCGGTGGTATTCAATAGGCTCAATACCTTATTCGTACTACTGTGCTTTCAAAAAACTTTTTTTTAACTGAATATGGAACTCCCGTTAATGCTTATTTTGAAATTTATTGAAAACTGTACATGTAGGGAAGTAATTGATTGTTATTTTAGTAGGTGCTGAGAAGATTTAAAAAATGACTCTAAATTTCCTTATCAAGTGAGTATCATATGCACACCAATCCCCAACATTTTGATCGAATTTTAATATTCTTATTTCGCTCAAGTTTCCATTGGATTTAAGAAAATCACTTCTTTTGCAACAAAGATTTTATGTCACAAAAAAATTTTTGAATATTGGCCGACTGTTTCATCGGTTATTTTTGCATATGGTTTTAAAGATGATTGAAAAATCATCTTTAAATTAGAATAATTTGGAGATCATGGTTCCACCTAAAATATTGAATGTTTAGGTACAATCAAAACGTTGTAAAAATAAATTATTGGAACAGTTCGAATAATTTTTGGCTAATAAAAACATGGTCACATTCAACCATTATGTTAAGGTCATGAAAAGTGGATGCTTCTTTTACGTTAAAATAACGCCCACATCTTATTTATGTGTGCACGGGCATCACGACCCCGAGATACCCAAGTGATCTTTGCTCCTTTTCATTTTTACTCTAGTCTACCCTGCTGCTTCTTGCTTTTTCTTCATCCCTCATTGTGTTGTCTGTCTTGTGTTTGGCGCAGCTTGACCAAATATGGCCCTTGCGCCATAAGACCAGAAACCAAATAACATTAAAATAACATAAATGTGGCAATTTCGATGCTTAGTAAACTTGTAACCTTAGAAATTTAAAATTTTATGATTCTTCAATATACCCTTGTGAAAATCAGGTAAAAATCAACCAATTCAAAATTGGTAATTTGTAAAGTAAAATATTTAAAATTAGTGGAAAATTTCCTTCTCTATGTGGCCCATGAGTAGAACCAATCGTAAGAATTTCTGCATTTCTGAAGCAGTCCTGGGCTCCAATCCGATGAGTGTTTTCTCTTTGGAAAGTTTGCACGCAAGCTCAAAATTTGTACTGAATACTTGTTAGTTTCTTCAACTAAAATTCGCAAAACTTCCGAATTGAACATCAGGGGAAAATAATCAAGCTCTTGTTCAAGTTCTAACTGTTGGACGTTTAAGGAAAGCCCAACACTTCCACTGAAGTCGTAAACAGTTACTTCATCTGATGGTTCGGAAAATTTCCAATTTATATTTGGGAATTCTGTAGATGAGTTACCAACTACAAAAGTCTCTTGTCACGGACAAAAGATCCGTCACAGGATGCTCACTTTCGCATTCTAAATCGCTATCAACAAAATTTTCTTCGTCGAATTCCTTCGACCTCTTTTTTCATTAACGGATAAACGGATTTGAATATGAACAAACTACCGCGTAATATGCAGTAATGAAAGCAAGTTGATTTCGGTCATGGTCATGTATTGCAATATAAGGGCTAATTAGACCGACAGAAAAAGGAAGATTGAAAATAGTGTTTGCATTCGAAATATTTTCAATCCGAGTAGAGATAAGAAAATGCTGTACAACCGTTCCGTTGTGAGGGATGCTTTGACAATACAAAGAAAAGATGCTTCGATGGTCACCGTAAGAATCATTCGTGCCCCCTCGAGTCAGATTACTGTCGGTATGTTTTAAGCCATTCTACCAATGTGATAAAGGAAGGTATGACATGTTATTTCCCTAAGAGTAGTGTTGAATGAGAAAAGCGCTCCTATAAATGCCTTTGTACTTCTTGGCGTATTCTTTGGCGTGAGAGATATCACATACGCCACTTTCTATCTTTCCCAAAGAGTTCACATAATGATAGTAAGAGGTGGCACCGAACAAAAGGATGGACCCTCTTAAAGGCCAGAGGCTGACAGCTTGTAAATCGTGATCGATGTCAGCGGTCACTTAAAAGGGGGGGAAATTCCAACAGTTCCAAGCCGCTCTACGAAGGAAACTTCTGATGGGACTCATTTGTCCAAGCCGTAGTGCAAAGGCATTCACAAGATCTGAGTTCGATTCGCGAGATATTCCAAGTTATCTCCTCTTGCCGACTCTACCCCAATGAAACCCAGCTCCACCAGAATTTATACTTTAATCAATACCACCAAGTACACTCATCCCACAGTACATCATTGCAACTGTTTTACATCTTATTTCGTAGAGTCACAGTGACGTATATACTTCTTTTTTGTATTGGTTCAAGCACCTTTACGTCATATGCCCTTCAATTTTTCACGTCATGGTGACAATACTATTATGATGTACTTCCAGAACTACTTTTTTATGTCAGTAATGGGCTAATTTAAATGAAAGTTCATTATGCACAGTAAGAAATGCATGGTAGTACGGGTTGAGATGCACTGTTGTGGAAAACCGTAGGACATATTCTGAAGTGCTCCAAATCGAAACACATTTCTATGTGTATAATAAAAATGAATTAGTTCAAGCTTAAATGATAAGGGGACTTTTACTTAGCCTGTATTTATATTTTAGGAAATAATATTAACGTCGAAAATGGTGAGATCAATATAGTTTAAAATACCCTGAAGTTAAAGCGAGTATGCTTAAAGCAGTGCAAAAAATGTACTAATAGATAAGGTGTCTATTACAGAAACTGTCAAAACTTTCTGCTAAAGAAAAAACACCTTTAGCTGACACATAATTTTAAAAAATTAGGCTAAGTCTCTCGCAGGCTACAGCATAACAAAGAAGTTCAAAGGAGCAAATATCATTATATAATAATGTGTCATTGTAATGCTTTGGGAAAGGACAGTGCAGTTTCAAACAAAATTTTGATGTTATGATCCGATTGTTATACGAATTGTACAGACTGCTGTTTGGTTTCGACTAAAATTCTTATGCACTAAAAAAAGTTAGGCTCACACAAATAATTCTTCGGAAGCTATTACATAATTTGTGGTCAAAATGTTTTGGAACTTAGCAAAAACTGATATGTTCCATACATATTAATTTTCCATGCTATGTTATTATTTTTAACTACATAATAGTTTTATAGATATAAATCAAATTGACTTTTGGCGAGTGTTAATAAAGTTAATAAAATTTGTACTAAAACACCTACAATTTAGCCAAAAAGCCTAGGTTAAGCAATATTTTAAACAAAAGTTTCAAAGCTAGAAAGCGCGATGAATATCTTATTTACACTTAGATATATACAGACGATTACAAGGATTATCCATACAATTTTTTAAGTACTAGAAAAGCCCTTAATGTACCGGGAACAGTTCGAAGCCAGAAGAATGTCAAAAAATCTCAATCTGAGAAAAACTCATTTTTGTATAGACCTACTATACTTAAGAAACTATCTGTTTTATGTTGTTTTCAATGAAACATCGTCCAAAATTATCGCAATTAAAAAACTGTTTTGTTAGCTAGAGTTGATATCATTTAATTTTTAAGCTTAAAGTTTAAAGAAAATTGATTTGTTGACACAATTTTATTGATTCTGAAAGTCCGCTGTCCCTTAAGTTGGTTTCATTTATAAATTTATGTATAAAACGCAAAACTCATTAAAACTACGTGCTTTCCTGCTTTGAAATTCAAGAAAATGCAATTTTTTTTTCTCCACGTATCAGTATTAACTGTTTGATACAAAATTTCTATTCACCGATTTCGTATTTCTAAGTTTTATTCTAAATAAAAAGATAATCTAATTTTAAGTGGCTTGATATTTATCATAAAAGAATATTCCAGTTAATAAATTGTTACAAGTGTGTGCATAATAAACGAATTTTGGAATAGAAGTCAAATATATAGCAAAATGAAGAGCTTTTACTTTTCTTTGAGGAATCAAGTTCTTAATTTTAAAATGAATGGTTTGGAGGTCAGGAATATAATGAATTATTCACAAGAAGAAATCATTCAGTTTTAAAAATGCGTTTCTTAAGTTTAAATTAGTATTTACTGCTTCAGATAGTTTTAGCATTTAAGTTTTAATCAGACGAAAGCATATATTGAAAAATCATATTTACTCTAAAAAATGCATATTGAGGCGTTTGCTTACCTCACTATGCCTTATAACGAGTTCCCTCCAAAATTTATTAATAGCTACTCTTAATATCATGGAAAGCTAATCGCAAATGAAATAAGTTCTCAACTTTTCCATTATGATAAACAATATTTTTCAAACGGTTATTTGTTTTGTGTTGTCAGATTTTCCATAAAATATATAAGTAATATTAATAAAGATTTCTGTGAAACTTTTAAGTAATGATAGTTTTGATTCAGTTTCTGTTACGCTGAAAAAATTGTGATACAATAATTTTTCTTTTAATGCAGGAAGTCAAAGGGAATCGTGTTAATACTTCAATTTATTTGATGAACAAACACTTCACAAAAAATATTTTGATGAATTCCAATAAAGTTCTTCATTTTTAACTATTGTTATGTAATAATACCTAATTTTCTATGGTTAATGTCACAAAGTAAACGAATTTGTAAAGCAAAAAATAATTAATCGCGTGAAAACAATTTTTAAACAAAACGTTTTTGTTAAGTCTTCCTCGTTTGAAATTTACTCAATTGAACAAAATAAGTGTTTTGCTCAACAATAAATATGCCTTTTTAAATTCTAGGTGTAATAAATCACAAAACTTTGAAAGTTAAAATATAAACATTTAAGAAATGAACCATGTTTCCAGTGTTTTTTAATTTTCGTCAGATATCTATAAAATAATGGCGTTTACAAATAATGATAAATCTATGTTCGAATCATTTAATATCTAGCTCAGTGAACTAGTAGTTTTTCACTTCTAGTGTTCACATTGTGTGACTTTTGTTATGAATTTCATTATCTTACATACAGTCGAGAAGGCAGTCGACCTTAATCGATCGATTTTTGAAAAGGCGTGACAGTTCGCAAGGAGGAAGCTGTCACAAGCAAAAACTTTACCGTACATGACTTTTCCCCGCCAACTCGTTATTACTGCTATAGTTTTCGGCACAGTAAGGTAAAATTTGAACCAGAATCCACCCTCAAGATGCAAGTTGTTACACTTTGTTAACGTTCCAACCTACCACCTAATTCGAAGAATAGCTGGTTCGAAACCACGTGACTCAACTACTAACTTGCGGGATCCGGATTTTTCTGACAGTATTTCTTAAGCAGTGTTTATCTTAAATTCATTTTCTACACATTTATCCATTTACGAAGGCTATGTCTCAAAGATTCGGTAATAAATATATGTGTGTAATAACATTTCTCGATAAAGTTGCCAGAATAACAGTGCAAAATGTATTTTTGTTTGCAAAATTATAAAAATTTCTGCGAAAAAGTAATGCATAAAATATTTCGCGATCCGAAATGATGTATCTCCTATTACTATGAAATGAGAGGAAGTGAAGAGCAATGACTTAATTTCAAAAGAAAGCCCCACATCCAAAAAACAAAGGACACCAGTTTTGCTCTTAAAAATTCTAACAAAGGTCTTAAGAATCGTACTGCTGTCTCTTAGAATTTACACTTATTTATTTAGAAGACACTTATTTTGAAAAATTATTCAAATCTACATCACACGAAAACTTTTTCAGATTGTTATTTCCCAACAATATGGCATGAAATTTTAATTACGAAATCCGACTCCCATTCATTTTCCATAACCTTTCTTTGTTTTCTACGTTGATGATGAATGTAACTTAAATCCACATTTTGTTTCCATAGATTTGGAGAAAATATTCACTTAATATTTGACGGAAAATCACAAGGGATGAAATGGAGTGAAAGAAAAATATTCATTTAGACAGCTCTATTTGTTTCAGAATAATTTAACGCTTGATTCATCAGTTAAACAAACTTATCGCATAAGATCTCCCATGTCAATGTGAAAATTTTGTTCTTGCTGCATCAATGAAATTTATCTTTGATTTCAATTACGTCTCCCCCATAAAATAAAATAAAAATAATTTTTCATTAAAATAGATAGTTCAAATATTGTCGTACAAGTTGCTCAATTAGTAGTACAAAATAAAACGTTCTGTTCTTATTTAATTTTTAATTTTACTGGTTATTTACAATATGACATTTACCTGACTGTTATTTTTAAACTTCATTTTAAGTTTAAATATATGCTTGTATGAATGGTTGAAGTTTAGAAAGTTAAGTTTTTAACACTGTAAATACTATAGCTAACGAGAAAAATAAACGCTGGGATGAATTACAATATGAAGCTCAGCTTTAACTTGGAATTTACTTTCACTTCCAAGACATGCAAATTTTGCATTGTATATACATATTTTAAATTATATCAATTGTTTATACACGAAAAAAACTGTCCGTGATGGAAATTTCTTATAATCATTTGAATTGTGCACCCCAAAATTTGTTCGAAAATCCTTATTTCACTCATGATATCAAAACAAGTTTTAAATTGTTTTCCAATATTATTTTTTGCACAGATGCAATCTCAAGTAAAATATCATGAGATGAAGTAGGGGTGGGGTGGGGTGGGGGGTATTTCAATTAACGTCACACTGGAGCAACACAACGGGCTATTGGTGACGGCCCGGGATCAATCCCAAAGGGAAAGATCCGAGGACAACACCACGTAATTTTGAACCACGGTCAGATGACGAGGCAACACCTGAGCTGGCACCCCACTCTCCAAACTTCCACACCACGCCAACGTGAGGACATTTGAGACCACGACAGATTTAACGTGCACCAGCCCCCTTTGTACACGACGGTGTTTGGCTGGATTCGAACTCGCAACCCTTCGGTTGCTAGTCCGTTACTCCTCCAACCGGGCCACCGCGGCCCCTGAGATGAAGTAGGATTGACATGGATGCTGACTATGATCGGTAGGAAATTGTACAACCAACATCTGTAAATTCACCACTACGTAGAAAATTTGGATCGTCGGAGATTTTAGAATCAAAGCTGATTCAGTATAGAATTGATTCAGATGAGAGATTTTTGGTTTCAAGATGAAGAATTCCTTTTGTTCACGTTTTCGGTATGCCGTATCAAACAGTGATAATGTTAAAATAATTCAAAGAAACTGTAAAACTGGAATATATTTCGTCAGAATAGAACAGAAACTCGTTAACTGACAATTTCTATCAATGTACAATTTATAGACGAGTGACAATAATAATTTTCAGTAAAAGAGCATTTTGATAGTTATAGATCTTTAAAAAATATTTTAGTATTTGACTATGAATTTTTCATCATTAACTACAAGCATTTAGTGTCTCCAAAAATCTGTCACTTAATGAGTTTCCGCACTAAGCCCAACGGTTTGTTTTCACTCCTTAGTACTAATGGAATATACATATTTGATGTAAAAAGATAAATTCTTGTACGTTTGGGACAAATTGATGAGATGTGATATACTCAATACCATTTTTTGAAATCGACAATTATGACTAAGTGTAAATTAAAATTGGTAATGCTTCATAAATCATCTATTCACATATGAATCTTAGTTAAACTGATTGTTATTTGGCCTTCCATTCATTCAAATTTACCCATCCCTCAACTTTTGAAATCAGTTGCTCTATGGTACGGACTTTTACTTCCTATTAGCAAGTCCGAATTTTCAAGGAACTTATTCTTTGTAATTTGTCTTTTTTTTGGGGGGGGGGCGGGGGGGGTAGAAAAGTGACTTTTACTCTCACAATCTCACTACACTACTTCCCTTAGTTCTTAATATCTTATCATCTTTTTCAAATGTGTGTATAATACAAATTTTACTACATATACTAAAATAATGTCTCCGATTACTGTTTCTTCATCGTAATTATTTCACATCTCTGCATAATGACTGTTCGAAAGGAATTAGTAAGCTTAGAAATGCAATGTAAATAAGTTTCCTTTTTTATAAGCTAGCCTCCCTGGCCGGCCAACCAAGGGCAAATCTCAATCAAGTCCAAAATAAAATAACACAAAATCTATTCTTTCAGGTTTTAACAATCACTTGAATGACGTTAATTTCATCTTTAATTTCAAAATAAGCATAAAGATTTTCAATTCACACCTTCTAATTCCAGACGATTGACCTCTTCGATATAACAAGGGCCGAACTGACATCTACTTGTGAAACTGCAACTACAGCAAAGGCAATCGCAAACATACATGCTCTTAGAAACCGAGATTCGAACCCGAGACCAAATGGGTGGCAAACAAATGCAATTACCACTTTACCACTTAAGCGGCTTTCGTACCTTATTACCAATTTCAGTGTACTCACAGTGAGAAGCAGATAGTAAGTTCTAAATGAACTGCTGTAAACTTATTTTCTTTACATGTATAGGTCATGCCTAAAATAATTTCCTTTTATTCAGCGTAGTTCTCACTTAGTATTATATTAATTTTGCCTTTCATTTCTTCTCTTCACACTTCCTTTAAACCCTCCCATTTGAATATTGCTGTCTCACCTTTTGCAATTACCTTCCCAGGCTCTCTTCTTTTACATCATCAGCCCCGTATTATTGTGACGATGTCTCTTTTTCTGGCCGTAACCATCATCATGTAAGGAGTTCAGAGTTGAGATGTCTCCTATAACTGGGCATAGATCCACAATTCGATTCACAATTGAAAATTAGTATCCTTAATAAAAATTATCTAGTTTAAATTTAGTACTGTAGTGTTTTCGAGCATGATATCTATTTAAAACAATCATACAATATTTGTCAGTACATATTTTCAGCTGTCGAATTTATTTCCAATTCTCATTAGCCTGAAAAGAAATCACGTTAAAAGGTGTATTGTAATTTTCGATGTTCAAGCGAATTTAAAGAAATAAACACTTTTGACACTGAGCACAAAATGAATAAATTAGCCAGTAATAAATAAATATATTTTACGCATTGCTTATGTTAAGGTAGTGCGCAACCCATATTGTACCCTATTAAGATTAGATTTCGCATCTTAATAGGTCATAACGACTTTATCACACGTCTTATTTTCTTGCAACGTGTGCATGATGGCAAGTTTCTGATATGAAAGGAGATTATATCTTGTAACTAGAAAGGAGGCCTAACTAAAAAGATCAACTGAAACAAAGAGAGTCATCCAAAAACGCTGATGTAAGCTTGTATCGTTCACCTAACGACACCTCTACAACGTTTACAACGAAAGAAAAAGGAACTGCAGAAATTGAATCAAGGACAGCATGACTGCATCGAAGAAAGAAGAGGATACGAGTGTTATCCTACGCAGAATAAAGATTTATTTATCAGTATTTCACGTTCATATGTGCTAATATAAAATCACTGCAAAATTGACTGATATAGATCCAAAAACTGTTTATTTTAAAAGTTTCTGTTGCAGAGCGGTATAGGCTTTGTGAACAGTTGAGGTGAATTTTTATTATTCATTACAAAATTATATACACGTTATTATAATTCTCAGTAATATTAAGAAATATATCTTTCGTAATAGTTTATGTTCAATTGAAATCTAAATGGTTATCACTGAAGAGTTCAGTCCAACAATGTGTTCTGTGTTACATATCATTTATTTCACAGTAAGATTGTCATAGAAGTGGATATGTTCTATTTATAAGGTTAGCAAATGCACGTGTATTAGTGCTTTTTATGTTATTTCAAACTATTCTACTTGTGAATTAAAGTGTACCCTCTTCACTTGTATGAAGAAGGTATCTGCCTTTTGGTTGAAAATTTAGCACAACTAAGATTAACCATACAATTTGTTTTCTATCTTGAGACATTAATTTTATTAATTTCTCTATGCATTTATACATAAAAAGGTTTATACGGAGCTTTACAAAATACCTTTACCAAGTACTACTTTTACTTATTCGGAGAAGTTATCTTATTTTTTAGTTTCAAAACACAATTGTAACATTTACCACATAATTTAATTATTATCCAAAGAAAAATCCATTCATTTTATCATCCCTCTGAGGGGTTCACACGGCAACATGTAGCCTTCCCTGCCTGATTTCTAACCATTTTTTAGTTTTACTAGCATTATTTTAATCAATAGATGTGGTTATTTAGTCATTATGGGTGTCGTGAGGGAAAAGCAATACAACACTACTCTGAGAAATCTAGTGAGACTCGGAGGGGTTTAGAGTATTATTAAAATGCGTTCACTAAGAAAATGTTGAGTTGTTCGAAGGTAAGGGAATTTTTTTAAAAAAGCATTTTCCAGCTCATAGGTACGGAGCATCCGATGGGAGCTCCAGCACGAAAATTAACTAAAACCACTTGAGATGAAAAGGAACGATCATTGTGCATCAACCAAAATTGCCCAAATCCACTTGACGGAAAAAGAAAGGACATAAAACTCCTTCAAGAGAATATTTTTCTTTGGAGCAATTAGGAAATTGCGAAAATTTGAACAACAATGCGTGGAGCCTGTCTGAGACGGGTTCGTTTTTTCCTTCCGCCGAAGCGCACAGAACATAAAGTGGCGTCGGAAACAGCACTAACAGGGGAATAGGAATCTGCTATGCCGAACACATTTTACTGTCCAAACTTATACCGAACAGGCTGAATAAATGATTCGAGAACATTTTATTGCTCCTTCAGATTGACGACAAAGCGCATTGCTTGTTGTTCTTTGACTTCTTTCTTTCTGTTTGGCTGTAGTTGTTTTAGAAGGATTTCGTTGCCCCGAGGCAATACTGCTGCCTTCCGATGGGACGAGGAGAAAATATTGCTAAAAAGAAGGAAATAAATTGCATCCGCTTTAAATCTCACTAAATGCCACTTTTTGAAAGAGAAGTAATAGATTTTAAATCCGAAAAACATTGAGCAGAAAGGCTTGACTGAAATAAAGGAGTAGATGGCATTGCCAGAACGCAGTTTAGGTAAACTGACACCGAAATGCAACATGAACAAACCCACTTTGTTAAAGTAGAATTCTTTTATGCACATTTCAAAAATTTTGCGATTGTTTTTGAACGTTATGACAGAGGAATATATTAAAATGAATGCTCTCGGCTTATATTCCAGTTTGTAGCATTTTACTAATAAATAATGCATTTATATTTTTATCGGTAAAATATTTCCATTACACTATATGTAAGTCAAAATAGATTTAAATATTTTTAACCCTATTGTGTCAAGGAAATCCATCGAACTAGGGCTTAAATTTTCTCTCTTTCGGATCTCTCAATCATCAACATAATCTTAAATGTATCATGGCAGAAATTCGCACAGAATCAGTGTTTAATCCAGTTATATTGTTCTAAAATCCCTTATGATATAGGGAGATTACTTTCTGTTCTTTCTAGGTCGTATTGCTTTAGTAGTTTTTGAAAAATGTAAAAAGTATTTGAATGAAGGAAAAGTAACTTCTACAGACTCGAATTTAAGTTAAACTGAGATTTCTTTTATTCGGCCGTGGTAGTCAAGAGGGCAGTATCTAAGTTTTGTCTTTTTAGGTTGGCCATTCTTTCCTACTGAAATTTAGTGTTGGGAAGTTTCCAAGCCCAGCCCCACAATGGAGCAGCTTATGACAAAACATACGACACATTCAGGCATACTCCGTATCAGTACTGAAAATGTCAGTAAACCTGCGTGTATCAGCCAATTTAAGGTAGCATGACTGATGTTGATTCAATGTGTGTGTGGGTCCTTGAACGGTCATTGTACGGACTCGAGAGGGTTCTTAAATGTGTCCACTAGATGGAATAATTGACGTTTTATTTGTAAATATATGAAATTGGAAATACAACATATATATATATATATATATATATATATATAATAAGTAAAACTACCCTAAGAATAGAATAGATTTCCCCGAGAAACAAGATGAAATAAAATATGTAAATGTTAAGGTGAGCCTGCCTACTTTTTCAAGGGGAGCAACGCCAGGTTGTCACTTAAAAATGCGATGCTTTGAGATTTTTCTGTACTTATGTGAGGCCAGGCCGAAGAGATCAACATAAGTTACCCCCCGAAAACTCAAAGTACTACCAGAGAGAAAAAAATCATAAAAATAATACCTGTTACCAAGGTTAGGAATCAAAAGAACTTAGCCAAAGCAAAACCTTACCGAAAGTTGCCGCGCAAGCTAGGAGAGCAAAACATTGCCAGATCCGTATTATGTAGAATAACGGATTTAAAAAAGAAAGAGGGTGGCTTGGAGATAATGTGAACAATTTAGTGCAAATGAAAGGGAGGGAAGAAAGGTAAATTTTAACAAGAAAATAAAATTGTGACAAACAAGGAGTAAAGATTGTGGGCAGTGATGAAATTGAAAGAAAAAAACGAGGGCAAAAGTGAAAAAAATAATTATATAAATATATTATATATATATATATATATATATATATATATATTGGTACTCAGTATCGATGAATAAATATTTTAACAGGTGCACAACATTCGAAGTATCATTCCTAGTTGTTTAGAAAGAAAGGAACCGTGTGACAGTGGCGCAATTCGATAGGATTGTGTAGAGGGTGATGGTTGGAGATTCGACAAGGGCGAAATGTTGTCGAAAGGGATCTGTCAGAAGGGTTGAATGAAGGTGTGCGGAGAGCGAAAGGGTTATTTAGTGCTTTACGAAAAAGACGGAACTCGTGGATGTACTGCAGGAGTCAGGATGATTCAGAGTTGCTGAATTCCAAACTGGGGAAAGCAATCCTGAACCTGGAACCGGGAAATGCTGAAAGGCCTGTATCTGATAGGTATCATCAAAAGAGTGGCCCAGAAATACAGAAACCTTAGTCTCCGATAAAGTTTTGCTGTATTCCTGAAACCCGGCAGTGCCTGAGGAGCTGTGCGACGCCAAAGTAGAAAAGTGTAGGACAAAGACAAGGGACAACCAAGTTTTATTTCTCGAGTAGTAAGTCCCTTCTAATGATATTCCTGAGAACAAGCCATCTAAATACAATATATGAAAGATATGTAGTATTTTTATGTTTGTTATGTTTTGAAGTGTGGTTATTTAATAAGGCTTGGGATTGAAAGGTTAAATGTTTAATGAGTAACATTTAATGTGTAGCTACTTTGATATTAATTCAGGTAAGTTGAAAATTTAAAAGTGATTTTATAGTTGAATATATTGATTGGTAGTGAATATTGGATTACATGGTTTTATAAATTGGAAGTATAGTATTATTTAAAGAGGTTGTAAAGAATATTTGAATGCACGTATTGGTAAAATGCAAGTATAATATTATTCAGAGATGTATTTAAAGTATAATTATAGTTACTTATTGAAATTTTTTAACTTTTTAATGGAGTAACTAGGGAAATTACATTGGATATCTAATTGCAGGATCATGACAATTGTATTGATTACTTACTTAAGCAATTATTTAAAGTGTTCCTTATTGTGGAACGTCATTATATGTATGGATTTTGATCGCTGTGGCATTTCTTGGTAAAGCTAGGAAGGAGGAGCTGAATCTTTTGGCAATTGAATTAGGGGAAGAGATTTCACCAAATGCTAAATTCTTTCAATTGAAAAGAATAACAGTGATTCCAAATCATTAAGGAAAAATGTGTTGAATAATTAATGACATCAATTATAAATGAAACAATTGAGTGGGGAAAAGCTGAATGAATGTGGAAAGCTGTTAAAGAAGTGGAAAAGGCGTGGGAAGAAGTTGAATGGAAGCGAATAAAACATGTGACAAGAATGGAGGCATTAAGGGCTCAGACATTTCTTGATAAAGCTAAGGAGGACCTAAACTTACCAACGTTTGAATTAGAAAACATTCAGTGAATTGAAAAAATAATAGTAGCTATTAAAACATGCGAGGAATAATTTATTGAGGGGTACCTTCCAACTATTATAAATGAAAGAATTGAGAGGGAAGATTAACGGAAGCAGGTTGACCATGAGACAAGAATAAACATATTAAGGGCTCAGGTAAAGTATTATAGAAATGCTACGCTCAGTTCTAGACCAGGGACGGAATTAGTTGCTGAAACTTAAAACATTATGGTCACTACGATTGAGATACATATAACTCGGATAACCAAACTATGAGTTATTTGAGAAGGTGGAAGGAATTTTCGAAAAGATAAGGGAATAAGAGGTCTTGGTTTGGAGGAAAGAAAATTGAAGGGGAAAAGAACTGACTCTAGCCCAACTGAATATAGCAGTGCACCTATTAATGGTGAAGCGATAACCTTGCAAGATGAGGGACCCAAGAAGAGAAACGCGTTCGTAGTCCAAGGAGAAGGGGTCGAAGGTTACTGGATGGTACAGCAAGAAGTTGTTGACCCTTCTGACTCAACGGATAATGTTACCATGCTCCGACGGGGTCATCGTGAAGAACGTGTCGAACATGAAGCGATAGGGTCGTTTTGATATCACGATGAGGGTGCTTCATTCCCAATTACATGCATGCTTTAGAAGGCACTCGACACCTACAAATATTTATATTTTTACAGATTTTATTGTGATAACTGTTCAGTGTCATTCCTGAAATGTATGCTGGGTGTATGTAGTAAAAAAAGAAGGGACACACCTTCTCTTGACTTCACGATGTGATAGATGAATGACAGTTAATTTTATGGGTATTACTTAAACTATTTTCATTGTTAATGCAGTAAGTATGAATGATATGGAGAGGATCACGGTCATCTAAATACGATCTTGAATAAAAAAAGAATAATTTTAAGGGGATACGTCCACAAGCTCAATCCTACAAATAGTGATTAGGGTAGCGCCAGTACTGTGGAAGATCTTAATTATTTTAATCTAAAATGTAAGGTACATTATCGTTTCGTTTTCCTGTCCGAAAATACTTTCTGTGACAATGGTCGAATTAATTTAATACCACACAGGTGCAAAGACGTTATACAATAGTAAAAAGATAGATTAAGGAGAATTCGATCTAAAAGGTATACTAATGATTATTATATTTGAAGACTAAGTATAAACCATTAAGTATTGATCAAGCTATTGAAGTTAATCAACTAAGTCCTGCTTTATCGGCACCTAAAATATATAACCTCAAATTGTTTTCCTCACATATACGGTGTAATTTGGCCGTAGATTATCCCAGCCTGTCCCCAAATAATTAAGTATACAGGGTGATTCTACGGTCATGGGACAAATTTGGAGGGGTGGTACAGCTTACTAAAACATACATTTTTCGTATAGGAATGTATGGTTGGAAGTGACGCGTGGAGGCACGAACACAAAAAATGAGACATGAACAGAAAAACATTGTTTATTTACAAAATCCTTGCAAAGTGCTTCTTTGCAGCAATGTTTACAATAAATGCTCAAAATTGCGACCACCAACAGTAATATAAACTCGGCAGTTGTGATTGGTTGGCAATGCTGTGGGTAGAGGGCAGTAGTCTGCCTGGCCATCCGTGATCTGATGCATCTGCGGGAAAACGTCATTTGCAAATGTGCTGTCGGCCGTAGTGGGAGATTTTACAAATAGTGAATGCATATGATGTAAGGTGCTGCTAATGGGAACGGTAGAGCAGCGCTACGGCTGTATCAGGAACGTTTTCCAAACAGGCGTATGCCGAACCACAAAATGTTTGAGCGGTTGCATCGGCACCTTTGTGAAAATGGTTCATTCATCTCCAGCTCTGACGGAAGAACTGGATCAAGAACTGTACGACATCCAAACATGGAAGAAACCATCTTGAACATTGCTGATGAAACACCCCACACAAGTGCAAGAACTATTGCACGCGTGTACATGTGAGTCAACCCACTGTTTGGAGAGTCTTAAATGAAGAAGGTTTACACCCATTCCATATTCAAAGAGTCCAAGCGTTGCAGGCCAGTGATTACCCGATGCGCGTAGAATTCTGTCAATGGTTCTCGCAGCAGTGTGCGTTGCAGCCGGATTTCCTAGCTTCTGTGCTATTCACAGATGAGGCGACTTTTATAGCGACTTTTATACAGGAAGGTGTTTTCAATGTGCACAATACTCATGTGTGGGCAACAGAAAATCCACACGCTCCACGTCCACATGCATTCCAAAAACGCTTATCTGTGAATGTTTGGGCGGGTGTTGTGAACGATTTCCTCATAGGCCCATATCTCCTACAAACGCGACTCAATGGCTCACATTATAGTATTTTTCTGGAAGAGGTTTTACCAGAATTGCTGCAAGATGTTCCGACTATCGTTCGTAATCACATGTGGTTTCAGCATGATGGTGAGCCATCCCATTTCAACGTAGTTGTCCGCAATTACCTGGATGCCAGTTTTGCGGGGCGATGGATTGGGCATGGTGGACCAGTCCGATGGCCACCCCAATCGCCAGATTTATAGAGCATCAATTACTTCTTATGGGGGCATCTGAAGACCATCGTTTGCGGGACTCCAGTTGACTCAATTGAAGACCTCGTTGCTCGACTATCCATTGGAGCTGCAAGCGTGCGCGAAATGCCTGGTATCTTTGGAACTGTTCTCCAATCACTCCTTCGACGCTACCAAGCATGTATTACTGTTGATGGTCGCAATTTTGAGTCTGTTCTAATATAGTTCAGTAGTTTCATTGATAGTTGTCTTTCAATTATACTTTATTTTTAACAGTTCGAATGTTTTGGTTCTCGATCACTTCTAGCGTGCAAAAAAGTAAAAAGTAATTTATTAAAGTAAGTTTTACTTACTTTAATAAATTTCATACTGCCATTTGAATAGTCTGGTTTTGTAAGCATTTTTTTTGTTATACAACACTGACGATTAAATCTAATCAGATGTTAAAAATGTGATATGCCCATTTGATTGTCAAAATTTATGTGTGCATGCATGTGTGTTAGGCACTAGATGAGTATTGGTACTTGGGAAAACATTGCTCTTCTATATTTAGGATAAACGAGAAGTGACTATTTTATTTTAGTTGCATTTTGACTTTGTTACAGTTGAACAAAATTTTAAATAGTTGCATTGGAATATTGAGAGTTCTACCAAAATTAGCCGAATCGAAAGAAGCATACAATATTATATGTAACATAATTTTAGGAATTATTACAATAAGAAATTTTTTAAATCTCGTTAATGTAAAATGCTTATTGAACTCAATGTTTTTCTGATTGAGATCTTTACCTTAAAGAAACTCCTCAGGGATAAATATTACTATACAGAAAATGGTAGTAATATCTGCATTCTACTCAAAAATTAATTGTTCCGACAACACATATAATGCCAGCTCGGAGCAGAAAGAGGCCAAGAGCGTAGTGAAAAAATTACGAAGGCTGAATATACCAATATGTTGATCGCACTCTCTACGTATAACTATCCCACTTCTCATGTAGATAAAGAACTGCTTTCTTTATTTTCCATTGCTCCCACTTTTATGTTTTTTATGCATATTGATCGTTACATACATGAAGGTGTTTGTTAAATTGAATTAAGCATCGAAGTGTACAGTATTAAGAAATATTGTTTAACCGTTTATTGCTTGATGTACTTTATGCCGGCAATTAGCAAAGTCAAATGTCAACTGCTAAGAAATTTTGTTGAATCATGTTAAATTTAAAGCATGCGATGCTAGCATTACATTCAAGTTAAGAAATATTTTTATAGATTAACGAATGATGAACGAATATAAACGAAGTTCAATTTTAAGTAACGAACAAATTTTAGGTAAGTAGTTTTAATTACGTTAACTGAAATTTAAAAAAATCATGTAACTTATTTTTAAATACCATTTTGAATATACATTATTAAACATGAATGGATTCTAATTGTTAATTGAAATTAATAATCCTACCCGGGTGGTTATTATAGAGCTTTGGTTCATTTCAAATAGTGTAAGCTCTTCACGATCAGAGAATAAATTCCAGTGAGGCCTGTTACCCCTGAAGAACATCAGACGAGTCAGAGAGGAGAACGAGGAAGAGAGCGAAAAACACACCTCATCTTAAACCCAAAAGTTCGAAGGGGGATATCTGAGTGTGAGATTCTGCCCAGGGCGTTCTTGGAACCTAGTACTAATAAGCAGTACAGGCTAGAAACTGACATTCTGTTTTACCAGGAGATCGGGATCAGGAGAAAGGTTTGTCAACCAATAGTTCCGTCGAATTGCAGATCCGAAAATTTGAGAGTAGCTCTTGAGACTTTGACTAGTGATCAGGTGGTTGAAAGAAGATCCGAGATACGGTAATTAGATCATGTAGGAGGGAAGATGTGAAAAGGATGTCATAGAAAGTAGTGAGGTTTATCATGAGTATTAATTACGGCAAAGAACAAAATTAACCCTGGGATTCTTGGAGAGAGTATGGGTGGCACGAAAGACCCTGGGATATTCTCCTTTCTAATATGTGTGGGGTAAATTTTGAAGGGTTGACTAGAAACAGATTTTACTATTCAAGTAGCCTAAGAAAATAGGTGGGATCGACTGTCGTTTTTGTGGTGGCATTATCAAGTTCATTTATCAATATGGGCTTTAAATTGCAATAAAAATTTGTGTTTGCTAAAGGTGATCGTTAGGGTCTTAGGAAAATCAATTTATCAGGATAAATGAATGTTGTGAATTGGATTGTGTTGTATAATGTGAATTTTTCAATTTAAATGATTTCTTGAATTTTGTGTTTAGGTTTGGTCCTATTTGATAATAGTTCCATATTATTGAGGTTTTGTAAAAGGGGTATCTCATAGAAGACTGACAATATTTACACTAAATAAAATTATTACTGTTGTAATATGTGAAGTGCTTACTACACGAACTAAACTATTATGACCGTTAAGTGAGCAGATGAAATTATTGTTATGGATGTGCAGTATATACTCTTAATAAAATTAATGTTGGATGTGTAGTATTTACTCTTAATGTTGAAGGTTTATGGTTGGGATGTACAGTAGTTACTCTGAAATATAATCATTATTGAAAAATGTGTTGCATTAGTACTCTTGAAGTTATAGTGTGCAGCATTGAAAAATTTTTTCAAAGTAGATGATTTAGTAGTGTTTGTTTGTAAGTAATTTGGTAAGAGTGTTTGTTTAGTGATTGTTGATATTGGTGTACATGTCCTCTCCCTGGTTTTCAAATCTGTAATGTTGAACGGTATCGATGATATAATCTAAACTTACTAACTAAACTATTATGGCTGTTTGCGAACTCTTTCATGAGAGTGATCTGGAGAAATATTTGTCATCTGGAGACAGACAATTACACGTAGATTCTTATTTGGCTCGTTGATTACGTCTGGATTATAAGGGCACCTGTGTACCTGTTGTTTGTTTTAGGTTTTTGATTGAAAGACAAATGGTCTAGCAATTTTAAATCGGAGGAGAGGTATGAGGTTCTCCGGCCAGACCCTGAGGAATGTTGGCCGGAAGGAACCATTTGATCCCTGAGGGACGTCGGCGGGGGTCTCCCTGAAAGTTCATCCGGGTGATGTGGGGAGGCGGATGGAGAATGGTGGTGGTGAGATGGGGATCCAATGGTTCGGCACCGAAAAGGAAGGACGTATGGAGGGTCTTTCTTTGCGAGATGGAATAATTGCACTTCTGTTTTTAAATATATGAAATAGTAAATAGTATACTGACGCTCAGAATTGATGAATTAAATGTTTCAACAAATACCCACAGTTAGAAGCGTCATCCTTAGTGGTATAGAGAAAGAAAAGAACCGTGTGAAATCCTCCTTTTAATACATTATGAATTAATCAAAACACAGGAAAGCTTTTCTGTATGTTGTATTAAAAATTAATGAAGCAACAATTTGCTGAATCAGCTGTTACCAAAAACTTGCAAAACGGTTGCTATGTTGAGTAAATCTAATTATAGAAATGTTGGTTGCACGAGTCTTAAGGCGCTAGAGTCATATTTGGCCAAGCTGCACCAAACAACATCAATTAAATAGATATACAAACAAGGAAAGCTTTACTGACACAGGAGAGAGAAATACACCCAGGAAGAAATCATTATAGAGAAATTAAAAATTAATTTCTTTCGGATCATTTAGAGGGTTTGTGCAAAATCAATATGTTAATTAGTTGATGAATTATTAATTTATTAATATCGTAGTTTAGTTTTGTGAAATATAAAATGCGCAGCAAAAATCTATCACAAAAATGGCGTCACCACTCTCATGAATATGGTGATTTGATGTGATACGGGATTTTCTTTTTCGTCTCTCACTCATTGTGGGTAGAGGAAAAATGGAGTGATAAAATTTCCATGTCTGTTTGAGACTGCATCTTTGTAACACATTCCAATAACAAAATAGTTTGAAATATGTACGTCTTGTGTAGTGTATCGGGAAAAGCATATCACGAATAAAGTATACCTGAAAACAATTATTTTTATTGTAATTTATGTTAAAAAATATTTCGTGTCTTGTGTTGAACATATCATGCTACTTTTTGAGTGCACTAATTTTGCAGCAATATTTATTAATTATATATTATTTTATATAGTATTATGTATTATTTTATCTATATTATATTGTTTCTGTAAATACATGGAATAATTGGCTGAGATTGAAGCAGATTGAAACAAAAGATGAATGCTTTTCATTCGGTATTTTTTCTCGTAGTTTATTCTTAGGTTTCTGTTGGAGCTATTAATATAAGCACATTGTAAAAAGTTAAATGTATTGTATTAAAAACAAGGAAGAAGGAAAATTGCAAATAATGATCATGTTTTTTAGTACTTTATTTATAGATCTATGAGCGTCATATGAGAAAATTGCACTTTTTTATTATAACTGTTGATAAAAAGCGATTTTTTCTATTTTTTGAGCAGGCTTACTTTTGGGATAAAATATTTTGCGATAATCTCTTTTGATTTCCTATTATTTTATATTTTCATCTGTTTCCTGAAGTTCATGGAATCATTGACGCAAATTAAAACAAAAGATGAATGTACCTTCGGAATGTTTCTCAGTGTTTGTTCACAGGTTTTTGTTGGAGCAATTAGAAAAAGCAGTGTTACTAGTTAACTGTATAAGATTAGAAACTAGAAGTAGGGAGAGTTACAAATAGAAGATACTGCTTCTTAGTACTTTCTTTTCAAAGGACATAAATATCAAATGTGAGGAAGTTATTCTACAATTTTAAGTTTTCGTTATTAGATTTATTTCTGAATAAATCGTTTCATCGGATTATATTTCGGTGAGATATATCAATGCTCACTAATAATTTTAAGTTTTAATTAGCTAATAATATCAATAATCGATGTCATAAATTTACCGATTAAATTATTAACATACAGAACGAAAGATTTTCCGTTTAAATGATAAAGAAGCCATACCCCAAGGGTAGCTTAAAACCTTTCTTTTTATAGGACGATCAAACCTTACACACTTTCCATTTGCATCTACATTAGATACAAAAAAGTTTTATATTTCTGCATTATAGGAATAAAAGTTTTTTTTATTTTTGATGGAATTTCTAATCCAATGGACAAGCATCGTTAAGCAGCGAAAACAGAGACAAAAATACAAGTACATATACGACAAATAGGCAAATTAATAAGTGAATAAATACAGAAAGTCAAGTACAATATAGATAAGGCAATTGCATTGAAAGCATGTAATCTCTAGGCTCCTGTTTACAAAACCTTAGTAGCATTGAAATTTACTTCAAAATATTTCTACGGATTTTATGTCGTATTTATAAAACAATGATGTTGACATAGAAATGAATAGCTTCAAATCAAGTGTATGTAGAGAATGAGAAAATAGTTAACAACATTAGAAGGAAATATTAGTTATTCTAAATTCTAATAATGTTCTTTGAAAATTGAGGACATCTTTCGAACCATCTCCAAAAGCGGAAATCTGAGAGATTAAAGACTGTAACTAGAATTGAATTAGGTTTTAAATATCAAAAATAGAAACAGCGCACAGAATTTCATTAGAATAACATGAAATTTCCTAAATAAACGAGTTTCTCTATTGATCTTCTCAAGTTTCTCTACTGATCTTTTTTTAAATAAGTGGAACGGATAAATTAAGTTTTATAATTATCACTTTTAGGTATGAAAAGATTAAATATGCTCATAACCCATTAATATATAGTCTATAAATAAGCATAAACCAATAATGTTTACATATTGCTATATTTGATGTTTATATATTGCTATATGGCTACATGTTAAAAGAAAAATCTAAAGCTGGAATATCAATGCATTTGTATAGATTAGAGATAACTGTTTTATTCTGTTTAGTACATACTATTCACAGCAAGAATATTTGTGTGATGCTGATCATTTGATACTGGAAATTTGTATTTTGATTACAGAAAACTTCCACGGTATCTTCAAAATGGTATCGGAATGAAATGTGTTTGTTTTTCAAACGAGAATAAATATGCCATAGAGACATCTTTAAGAAAGCTACAATAATTTGTATTTGTGTGCTAAAAAGGCGAACTATATAAATTGTTGCTAATTGATATTTAGAGAACTTAAGCTGTCGGGAATCATTATAGGACACTTGAAAAGATAAAGTTCCAATATTTCCTTTTTAGATTGATTAGAAAATCAGTGATCGGAAAAACAAAATTTAGTCATAAGGATTTTCAGATATTTTTTTGAAAACTTCTTGTCTTTGATGACTGTCAAAAAAGAAAGGTTTAAAGATCTTTAAAAATTGTGAGACTGAATGAAATGAAAAATTGTAGAAAAAAATATGAACAATGCCAACGATATTACAATAGCTTACCTATATTCTTTTATTGTCATTTTTGCAACACGAGAATTAGTTAGACCGATGGAATTTCATAGGCTGGTAAAATTTAGAGCTTCAGAGGTAAGCGTAAGAGTTGAATAACCAATGAGTATTAACTTACCCCCATCCGAAAATATAGTGCAGCAAGTGAGGGTTAAAAATGAATCCATCAATTAAAGATACTGAAAAACATTCTATAGCGAATGCAACTATGAGAGCTTTTTCTATCGAGATAAATGTTGTTGGTGGTAAAACTTTGTTGCAAAACGTGTTCCCTATACAAGTTCCGAACGTGGGTGTTACTTGGATTAGTTTTCGAATACGATTTCAGCAAATCATCAAGAAAACTTCCAAAGAAAAAAATTCGGGTTAATATGTAAGAGTTTATCTGTCGAAATTTAGAAAAACTCTAAACGTCACAAACGGTGATAAACTATGTTTTAAGAAGACCCCGATATGTAACATGCGAGAGCATTTAGTGGACGGAAGTGAAATCTTCGCATTCCGTCGTCTTGTTTGATTACATTGAAAATCTTCTGGAAACGAGTCGAAACAAACTCAAAAGAAAAGACTATTCCTGTTGAGTCATCCCTGTTTCGTCTGTACCAGTTTTTCTGATACCTCAGTGTATCATACGAATTTTCAGAAATTTTACCTTGATACGTAAATAGATCGTCCTTTTAGATGTTTCACTCGAATGTTGATGTATTTCAAGTTTATCTTTCCATTTTTCTCTTTTCAACTTTCAATGAAATGCAATTTTATTAATTTGTTTATACACACTCTATAACAGAAAAATCGACGCACCATGAAGGAGTTATCCGAATGGGTTGAAAATCGGTAGATGTGATGTACATGTACTGAAAAAGAAACGATAAAAGTATCATAGGAATTGAATGTTTTATTCAGGAAATACAGCTATGAGAGCAAAAAAATCAACAATGCGTTGGCCCACCTCTGGCCCTGATGTTACCCGGCAGGGCATTGACTCGTAGAGTTGGCGGATGTCCTCCTGCGGGATTGTTTGCCATACACGTTCCAATTGGCGAGTTAGATCGGCGCGATCCAGGGACGGTCGTAAACGTTTGCTCATCAGAGCCCAAACGTGCTCTATTGGGAAAAGATCTGGCGTTCGCACCGGCCAGGGAAGTGTTGGAGAAGCACGAAGACAATCTGTAGAAAGGCATGCCGTGTGCGGCCGGGCATTATCCTGTTGGAATGTAAGTCCAGGGGTCCTTGAAAGGAAGGGCAACACAACGGGGCGTAGAATCTCGTCGACGTACCGCCGTGCTGTAACGGTGTCACGGGTGACAACAAAAGGGGTCCGGCTATCAAATTAAATGGCACCCCATACCATAACTCCTGGTTGTCTGGCTGTGTGGCGGACGACAGTCAGGTGAGTGTCATACCTCGCCTCGGTCCTGGACGTCTCCAGACACGTCTTCGCTGGTCATCGGGGCTCAATTCGAGGCGGGACTGATCGCTGAAAACAATTCTGCTCCAGTCCTTGAGATTCCAGGTCGAATGTACCCGGCACCACTACAAACGCGCCTGGCGGTGTGCAACGATGAGGGGCAGTCGGCGCAATGGCCTCTGTGGCCTCAGCCCCCGTTCGCTGATTCGCTTATCAATGGTCATTGCACTCACTGGTGTCCCGGTTACACGTCGGATCGTTGATAAGGACGCATCAGATGCTGTGTTCTCTAATCGGACGATCACTCTGTGCTCGCGTTTTGTCGTCGCTCTTGGTCGACAGCTACCTTCTTGAAGCTCTGCACGGCCATGGTTCACCCATTCCAACATCGTCGAATGGTAGCATTGCTCTGACCCAAATGTCGAGCGATCCTGCGATTTGACCATCCTGCTTCCTTAAGTCCAATTGCACGTCCTCTCTAAAATGGCGACATCTGCTCATACTGTTCGCGAACCCGTCTGCGAGGCATTGGTACAGTCCACGTAAGTCGACAGAACCACATTCGCATGGTAGTTATGCCCTAGCGTTGGAATGTCCTCTGTTTTATACACGATTCGGATGCTCCGTTGCAATGCGCTGGAGCTCCACCTATTCAGTCATTGACCGCCAAAAGTTAATCATTTGCATATTCTATCGTAAGGTATGTGCATACGCAATTTCGTCCCATTCGGATAACTCCTTCTTGGTGCGTCGATTTTTATGTTATAGTGTATAACCATGAATAAATAAATTTGAATTGCATTAAGTTTGGATGAAGATAGAGATCAATTTCTATATGCCAGTATGCTATTGTTGCCTTTTTTGTAATTTTGAACGAATAGATGCAATTTTTAATACATTTTGAATTTATTTTAAACCTTATCAAATGTTTCTTTACTTAGGCTTTAACGAACGAATCTTGCTTACTCAAGGGCTAGTTCAATTAATATTACCCAAAATTTGTGTTTATCGTTCACTGGAAAAATATTTTGTTACGTTTTAACAAGGCTTGATAATATTTACATTAATCTTGTAAAGTCTTCTCATTTATATTTTCTTTAAAAACTCCATAACTCTTGATAACCTTTCATATATAACTGAGATAGAATAGATTGAATTATAATGACTAAAAAAACATTTCTTCATGGAGTTTTGTTTACTTAAATGACTTTGGAAAAAATCTTCATAAAGTTAACCACACATGTTGTCTTGTCTTTTCCAATTTTATTTTCAGTTGTACTCGTGAAGGTTAAACAATTATCTTAGGTAAAACGTAAAATTACATACGAATCAACTTGACGTGCTAAAGTATCATAACATGCATTAATAACTTTTTCTTGTAGTTTTGTTTTATGGTCTTAAAATTGTATAGTATTCTACCCACACCTGTATATCGAAACAACAGTAAATCATACACCTCAATTGAAAGAAACACATATTTATACTCTCAAAATACTGTTTATTCAAATCCTTGATTAAAATATGTCTATCTTATTTGTTTAAAAGTTCTTTAAAGTCAACTCAGTTCATAAAAATGGAATCAGCTACACAGATAGAATATGATATTTAACACTGGGATGTTGATGATTGTGAATAGTAGTTCAAATAGATTAAAACATCTGAATTAACAGCCATACGAAATCGTCAGGAAAAATATTCTGAAGTACTATTCTAAAATATTAAAATTGGAAAAAAAGATTCAACTTGGGATTCTGTGAAGCAACGATAGCAGTTGAATATTCAATTAATTCAAACCAAAAATGTAAAATGCAGGAAGCACATGTCTATGTACATAAGTATAATTAATTTAATTCAGTTATATCTTGAATGCTTAGCTCGGAAAATAAAAAATAGAACTAAATTTCAATGAAAGACGCGAAAGAATTTTATGAAGCAATGTGCTTTCAAATTCATAAAATCTACAATAGTATTCATAAAATATTCTACTATATTAACAAATATAATGGAATATTATAAACGATGTATGTACATTTCAGATAAATGTGAAAATGTTTATATTCCCATGAAAATATTTAAAAACATTATCTTAAAAGGAATTATCAAATACTATAATTTAAAAAAAGAAACACCTATACTAAAATTTTACATGGAATATGTTCTATTTTTGTGCTGCCTTAAAGAACTAATAACACATTTTATTTCACAGGAAGACTATATACATATATACAAAATAATTTAAAATAAAATTGCATTAGTGAGACTTCACTGATTTTTTTAGATTGTTAGGATTATGCAGGGTGATTCCAAACTTTCAGTACATACTTTAAAGAGATACGTGGAACACAAAGTTAAATCTGTTCATGTAGAGATATTTTTCTCTACAGTTTCATAACAAGCCACACATTGATCCAATATCAATTCTGCGACACTAGATTAGCTGATAATCGCTTGCGTACCAACCTGTTTTCTTTAAAGAAACAATGCTCGTATCGAATGTTATGTCACCTGCCGCTCCAGTGTGTGGACGAGTTTACAGTAGGTGTTCAAAGTTGCGATCAACAGTAATGGGAGATTGACAACGTCAACACATGGATTGCCAAACCAACTGGCCAACTGTCACGTTGTAGAAGAGCGCGGTTATACATTCTTCTGCAAATATGGAATGATTTTCTGTTCCCTGACTTCTCTCAATGTCTGAACAGAAAGTTTTGAAATGTTAAAGTTGAAGGAAATTTAATGAATATTAAACATCCTTAATTATGTCACATGTTCTATTATTCAATGTGTTTTTTAATTCCCTTGGTTGCATTCGCAACATTAGTAAAAGGGAATGCTGAGAAATCATATAAATATAAGAATTATCAATGAATTCGGGTCTTGTATTCTGAAGTCTATAAACGCAAAGCTTTGCAGAAAGAGACGCGAAATTTTGAACAAATGCAAGGCCTGGAAATTGTTGTAGATAAATGAAGTTCGAAGTTTTCATGGTGTATACACAAGTATGCGAACGTTTTTCGTACATTGTTTTGTTTTTAAATGCTTAGTTTAGTAAAATAAGGGTTGTCAGATGTAGATGGGTAGATAGTGCCGAATTTACAAAGTGGAATTGATTTGGAGCAACGCACCGTTCTATTGGCTATGGTCGGGGATCAATCCATAAGGATAGGTAAGTACATATTTAATTAACGTCTCTCTAGAGCAACACAACGGGCAATTTGCGACCAATCGAGAAAGGAAGATCGAGGACAGCGCCTCGCCATTTTGAACCACGGACAGATGATGAGGTCAGCACTTCACTCCCCAAACTTCCACACCATGCCAACGTGAGAACATTTGAGGCTGCAACCGATTTTACATGCACACGGTGGTTTTGAATTGGATAAAAACTCGAAATCGCAACATCCACGACCGTAATTACTGGACTACCACTGCAATAATGATTATAAGAGAGAGGTAGTGCTTTGGTGATATATATATATATATATATATGCACTCCCCGTGGTGCATAAATTGGTTCACAAATCCTTCCTTGTAGTGCCATGATGGTGTAGTTCAATTATTTGGCCGGACATAAGAAAAAAATCTTCCTTCTTGAAACCATATTGGTGAGCATTTTTTGTCAAAATTTCTGATTACACAATTTTCCACTTGATAGCTTGTTCGATTCTCAACCAAATTTTATACACATACTTCCCTGTGTATGCGCTTTCGATTTCTGAAGGTAAGTAGTTAATTAATGTCACATTGAATTATACAACGGGCTATTGGCGACGGTCCGGGATATATCCCTAAGGGAACGATCCAAGGACAACTCGTAATTTTGAACCACTGTCAGATGACGAGAACAATAGCTGAGCTGGCACTCCAAACTTCCACACCACACCAACGTGAGGACACTTGAGACCTCGGAAGTTTTAAGGTGGACCAGTCCCCGTGTACTCAACGGTCTTTGGCTGGACCGAGTTTTGAACTCGTAACCCTCCGGTTTCTAATCCGTTAATCTTCCAATTTGGCTACCAGGGCCCTCGATTTTGAAGAACAAAACATTTTAAATTTCGTTCGATTTATTATTATTAGATCATTAAGTATGAAATGCCCAATTACCTCAAGCACCAAGTTTGATACCCGATATCTCTGATATTTCGCTTTGAAATTTTTTATTTGAAGGTACGTCATCAGCCTTTCAGACGCACGTTTTCGTTTGTGATTATCTGTCTACTTGCCTTTTGCAGATTAAATCTTGTAAACCATGGATAAGTCAAAAATTCGCGTTATTTTCGAATGACTTCCTCGTGGAACTAATGCAGCGTAATCAACTCGAAATATCAACGAAGTATTTGTCAAGGATGTGGCTAATGAACGCACAGTACGTAGATGGTTTGAGAAGTTTCGATCTGGCGATTTTGATCTTGAAAATGAACCACGTGGGCGAACTGAGAGCAAGGTGGAGAATGATGAGTTGAAAGCTGCAATGGAAGCGGATACATCTCAAACTACGTGTGAATTAGCAGAAGGGTTTGACTTTACTATTCCAACTATATTAAGCTATTTGAAACAAATCGGTAAAGTTAAGAAGCTGGATAGATGGGTTCGGCATGAATTAAACGGGCGTCAGAAGAGAAATCGTTTCGAAGCTTGCATTTCCTTGCTGTCGCGACATAAAAGCGAACCATTTTTAAACCGTATTGTTACGTATGATGAAAAATGGATTCTTTTCGACACTCGCAAGCGTTCAGCACAATGGTTGAATAAAGATGAAGTGCCAAACCACACTCCAAAACCGAATATTCACCAAAAAAAGATAATGACATCTGTTTGGTGGTCCAGCGCTGATGTTTTGCACTACAGCTTCATGAGACCTAGTCAATCGATTACGACGGATGTCTACTGTAACCAATTAGACAAAATGATGAGGAAGCCTGGGATTAAGCAGCCGAGATTGGTGAATAGAGACAGATTAATCCTCTTGTAGGACAATGCTCGACCACTTGTCGCACGAATAATGTTGCTCAAACTACAGGAGCTGGACTTGGAAACTCAGTCACCTACAGTATTCTCAAGACCTTGCACCAATTGACTACCATTTCTTCCAGGCATTGGACCACTTCTTGCAAGGAAAAATATGTAATTCCCAACAAGCTGTAGAAAACGCCTTTCACGGTTTTATCACCACTTGCTCTCCATGCTTCTTTGCTGCCCGCATTAACAAGCTACCGTTAAGATGGCAAAACTGTATTGATAGTTTAAGCTCATAATTTTAATTATACTGTTTCTTGCTTGAGATACAATAAACCAAATTTTCAGTTCGAAATCGGACATTTCATACTTAATGACTTAATAGCTACCATTAGAAAAGTTTTGCTCGTATATATTTGTTACAAAAATCAGCGTTTTTCAAACTCTGGCACGTGGCCTCGAACGATCTCTAGGGGAAAAGTTCTTGCTTATCAGGAAATACACAAAAATGTCACGCATATAAATGTTCGAGTATATCCAAACATTGATTATTTTTGCAATGAAGTAGTAACCGGAGTACATCTGCTATCTTGCAAAGGTGTATTGACGAGAGCTTCTGACTGCTTACTGATATGTTAAGATACTTAAACACACAAAAACAAAAATGGAGGTCTAGTAAATTTTTAGTTAAGTTGTCAAAAAGAATTCTAATCGATGCAACTCTTTAATTTTACTCTGTTTAATTCCAAAAACGGTTTTTGGTTCATTATTTTACTGACTAGTTTATTAGTTTTCGTAAGTTTCATTTAAAATAGTTGAATGCTAGGAAAAGATCCAATATTGAACAAGATTTAAAAACAAGACTTACTATTTCACGATTTCTGAATACTCGTTGCGTTCTAAACAATCAAACAATTAATTCAACTCCTTGTATTTATTATTTTGATCCCCTATACGTGTTATTAGTTGAGATAATAATGCTTATATACAGGGTGGTATATATTAATTAGGAGGTATTTAGACCTATCTGTAGGAAAAACTACTGGGTGAATCACAACCAAATTTTGTACACATACTTTCCTTAGTATGCGTTCTGTTTCTGAAGGAAGAAATATTTCAAATTTCGGCCACTAGGTGTGAAATTTAACGTTGCAATCCAAGTAATTTGAGTCAGATTTATTGCCAAGCTCATCTAACAAGTTTGGTCAAAAAAAGTTAACGTGCAATAACTTTATTGCAATCACAAGTGGAAATTAAATTAATAACTAATATCATCACTCCACAGTGTATGCCAAGACCATGCATCATCCACTGTCATCTGAGCGATGAACATCAAAGCAAATGTTTTCCGCTTATCATAATCACCAGAAAGCAATTCTTGTGAGTAGGATATCTCAGAAGGGTAAAACTAGACATTTTGCAGAACTCTCCACACTGTCGTATGCTGCACGTCTAATTCCTGTGATATCACACGTGCACTACTGTGTGCATTTGCTATATCCTGCTCCACCACAGCAGCTGCACTTCTTCAACTAGCTCTCTCTAGTCCAGTTGGCTTACAACTTCGTCCTGGTCTTAAAGAAAATGTTTGTATCTTCAAAACGCAATATCACATTCCAAAGATTAGAAATTGTCAGTGGACCTCTACTGAGCCTTTTAACTTCCCAAATTCCTTAAGTGAAGCAGAAGCATTGCTACTTTGCTCATAGTTGTTCAGTTTAACAAGTTATCGTTATCAGTTATTATGAGTTGCACGACACTAAGCTAGTCGTCTATTAATGAACAATACTGCGTGACTCTTTATTTAGGTGGAGGATGTTAAATAAGTTCGGTAGTATACAAATTTCCTGAAACGCAAAGTCAAATTTCTCCCTAACGGACCAAAATTTTGACCATTTTTTTATCTTAAGAAATTGAAACCGCATATTATGATATCATGAGTGCAAAATTCGGTTGCGATTCGCCCAGTAGTTTTTCCTACAAAGAGGTCTAAACATCACCTGTTTAATTTGTATAACCCTTTATTTGTTTGCGAAAACATATATTTTACTTATAAAACATTTGTCTACTCTAGAAAATATTTTTCTAATCAAAATTATAAGTAAATATTGCATTTTGAGATCATTTCTATACATGTTGGGTAAACGAAATTCATTCCCAATTTATCACCTACTGCAAAATCAGAGTGAAATTTTAAAGGTCAAATTAAGTTTGATGATTAGACAGGAGTTATTAATTATTGAGCAAAGTGTAGACTTTAGAGCTTCTCAAATTCGTACCTATTAATATATCACTAGTGCACTTATGTAAGACAACGCAAATTATTAATTCACCATTTTCTCCCTTAAATGCAGACTAATACACAAATTCTCTCATATAATTTTTCCGACATGAACTTCCTTAAGCTTTAATTAATGTGTTGGTATGGTTTGTGTATTGATTGGGGCAATAATAATAAAATGCCTAAAAATATACTTTAATTATATCTAAAGGCTTACTATTTTTAAATATAAATTTAATCAAGAATTAATAAAATACAAATTTAATCAAAAATGATTCCTTGTGGCAGAAAACAGATAGGAGGTACATTGAAAACTCTTCTCTACCAGATCGAAAATCAAGAGAAAGTTTAAGCGTATCCGTTCTATTTAATAACTAAAGAAACAAATAAAATTTGCATGTGCATGTTTATTTTGTTTATGATTTTATATCAGTTAAAATATCTCTCATCTGCAGTTAGTGTGCTAGTAGTGTATAGAACAACCCCTTTTTGTCGCTTTGTCTGAAGAACTAAAGAGACATTTCGCTTACGATTATTTATTCTGAAGACTTGAGCTTTACAATCACATGAGTAAATTCAAATATGATCACCTTTCACATTAAAAATTGCGAGTTGTAGGCGTCGAAGGTTTGATTCCTGTCAAGTCCCAGGTCACTCTTTGTGAATAAAAACTTTATTTTTGTGTGTATATATTCATTACTTGATGCCGTCTGTCTTGTGTTTGGCGCAACATGGCTAAATGTGATCCTTTCGCCATAAAATCCAACGCAACCTACCTCATAAAAGAGACACATAACGTCTTTGTCACAATGATCTCACATGATATAATAGGTAATAGAAAGACTTACGTCATTACGCCAAGTGATCCAATACAAAATAAGGACACGCCTGTGTGCCCATAAGAAATTGGGAGGAGTCTAGCAACCACAGTAATTGACTTTGGGATAAGTGGACTTTCTAGCATAGGTCAGAGCATTGATTATGAAGCTGCGTTTCATTGTGGGTGAAGTCAACTAAAGGAATTTCTCTGGGAACGCATTGATAACGGCGGGAGTGATTGGCCTGTCATGAACGCGCTCATTGATTAAACAAAATGGTAAAACAGTATCTCCCACGCCCCGTAGCATCATCCCTGCAACATCGCAGCTGGAATCAACTACACCCCCGAGCCCACATTCCAGATATCAAACGTCGGGGAGTTCCACTCTCCTAAACACTTTCCACCAATTCACTTTTGACCTCTCATGAATCATATCCACCTCCACGACTGTCTTAATGTGCAATCAACGATATCTAATTGGTAGGTAGTTAAGCAATGTAGCACTGCGGAAACTCAACGGATTATTGGCGACGGTCCTGGATCAATCCCGAAGGGAAAGGTATGTCCTCCATGGACAACGCCTCGTAATTTGGAACAACGGTCATATGACGAGAACAACACCTGAGCTGGGACCCTACCCTCCAAGCAAAATCACACCAACGTGGGGAAATTTGAAGCCACGGAAAATTCAACGTGCAACAGCCTCCGTGTATACGACTGTCTTTAGCTGACCGAGTTTTAAACTCGTAACCCTCTGTGGTTGCTAATCCGCTGTTCTTCCAACTGGGCTACAGCAGCCCGATATGTAATATGGAATGTTATCGGAATGAATGCTTGAATAACCAATATTCCGAGTTCTTTGAATATAAATTGTTACGCGAGATATTTCCTTGAATCTTTTTGAGAAATTTAATAAGGTGTATATAATATGAAGGGAGTAAAAAAAATGTTGTTATTCAAACCGCCTGTGCGCTGCTATCACACTCTTATTGACAAAGTATAAGTCCTACCATTCCAAAACCATGTAATCCGTCGACAAAACTTTGTTTAACAGGTATTCCTCGAAATTTTCCCTCCCTCGGCTCTTCTTTTACTGGAGTACAAAATCTGCGCAGGTATTGGTGGGAGTCAAGGTGGTTTCTCCGATATATGACGTCACTGTCACGTGAACAACTCTCCGATGCTCGCTGTCGGGACCGTAAAGACACACTCTCCCGCTCTCAGTTCCCTTGCATCTCCTCGCACCGTTCAGTCGACTGTTCTGTGCTTCTAAATCCTTCCGTTGGGATCCCAAGAGGTGAGCCTCCCTACTCTCCGACTTAACCGTTCAAACTCGGAAGTTTTAACGGGACATTATTGCTATCGGGGCGGGACACATATCTCGCTGTGAGAAAAAAAAAACCTTGTCGATCTTTAACTCTTGCTCTTCAATTTGAGGAAAATCTTGCTTTTCTTTCAGCTGCACAGTTTCCTTTTGCGTACCCATCGCCGTCGGATCATCCTTGCCAACAGAATGTGAACTGGGATTGAAAAGATCTGGACTTATAAATATTTAACAGGAAATCTTGTAAGTTGACGTTTGAGCGATTAGATTTTCTTCAGTGAGAAAGAGTAGAACCGGTTATCATTACAGAATAGCCCCGTCAAAGCCATCGTTGTTTCAGCTGTAAATTCATCAGTGAAGATGAATATTCTTAAGATGCGAACTGTTGCTGTTACTATCATGATTATGTTCAGCTCAATGATGCTTACAAGAGAATCTGCAGCGGCCGAAATGTTGAACACTAGTGTCACCACAGAAGGTGAGTAGTCAGTTCTCTTTCACTTTTGTGCCTAAAAAGAAGAAAATGTCATGACTTATAATAAATAATAAGTGTTTCATGAGATATAGGTATTGCACGCTTTTAGGGGCGTAAACCGTTATTCTGCGGTACTATATAACCGTATCCTGATTAGCAACCGGAGGGTTGCGAGTTAGAAACTCGGTCCAGCCAAAGACCGTCGTGTACATGAGGACTGGCGCACTTTAAATCTGTTGTGACCTCAAATGTCCTCACATTTTTGTGGTTTGGATGTTTGGAGAGTGGGGTGCCAGCATAGGGACCGTGATTCAAAATTACGAGGCGGTGTCCTTGGATCTTTACTTCGGGTTTGATCTTTGATCCCGGACCGTCGCCAATAGCCCGTGTTGCTCCAGTGCGACATTAATTAACTACCTGCCTATATATTGCATAATGGGACAGGGAAGAGTATACCTTGAGATACAATTTATAACACAGGGTTCTGTGATGCAGTTGTTATTGTTTATTATATGTCGGGCTGTTTTAAAAAATCCGATTGAAGTTTTTATTCGAATTTTAATATAATCTTGTGGCAGTACATAAATTAGTAGATTTGTTTTAGATGGCATATTCGCTATTTTTATCGAGTTATTGCACTTTTCTTTGTCCGTATTTAGGTAGAAATAACTAAGTCTGACTATATCATTCAACACCTCTTAAAACAGCATTGTTGGTGTTTGAGAATTCAGCTGACTTTGAATGCGTATAAAACATTTTCTGAGCTTTCAGGATGTATTCTACATTTAATAATATTCTTAATGAATGTTCAACTACGTTTACCAATAATCGATCGGTTCCCATGGTTGAGATATTGAGAGAACCAATGCACTGTAAAAGGATTTGAATATATTACCTAATTTAATCTATTCATGATTAATTTGTGAAGCATAGGTGGAATTTTAGAACTACGGACATTGTTTTTATTTATGAAGTAGAAATGCTTTTATTTTAATTTTAAATGCACTTATTTAACACCTCTTGAGATATCTTAAGCCTAAATAAAGCTTGTTTGAATAACGATCGGAATTTAGTTACTCCATCTTTTGATAAGGAATATCGTTCGAGATCAAAATACAGATCTACTTATGAAGCAACTTGAGAATAATGATATTTGAAATATAAACTAGGAAAAATAGTTCTTTCACATTCCATATTTACTGTATTACAAACCATAATTATTGTTCATCAGATTTTTTTGTATTAAAATAAATATTGCCTGAGAGAAAATAAACGTTGAAATCTTTCCTTTTCTAAGATCTTGACAATGTTGCCTGGAACTGTTTAAACCATAGTCAACAACGAATTAAGAGTTACTTTTAGTTTACTAATTAATTCGTATATTTGTCCAATACAGAATAAATATTTCCTTCCCTTAGTAAAAGAGGTATTGTTCAGTTTTAAAATTTTCACGGGCTTGAGTGTAATACAAAAGCATTGTTTTCTGCGTCCTATGTATTTGTGTTTTTTTTATATTTTTTGTTTTCTGCAAGAAATACCTATACTTATTTATTCCTTAACGTATGAAAATGTGTCTACATTATTTTACATTAGTTACTGAAATCATTACATAGAACAGATTCACTTGATCATTCAGTGAGTTGAAAGGCATTCTTTGTTCCTTTCAGTGTTGCAAAAAGTTGTCACTATTTCTCAGTGGATTTGTTCACTCCGCGAGCAATGTCCTTTTGTCAGCGGATTGTTTGAGTATAAATCTGCTTTGGAATTATATTCAGTTATGTTTCTTCATATTAGGGCAAAGAAATGCATGCAATTCTCACGAAATTATATTTCCTTAACCAATATATTAATAATAATTAAAAAAATAATTAATACGTTGATCTTTAAGTTATTTTGAATTTAAATAAATTTTCCTTTTCGTTTTGTAATCTTTTTATCTCTCGTATCTGCATAAAGTTTTAGTTTTTCCTGAAAACATAATTTTTTCAGAGAAGTATTTTTACAAAATTTTAGCAAGAATTGGTGGACAATCTCGTATGTATAAAGTTAGGTCTTCCTCATGTGCCCTACATAACAATCTCTGTGCCTAGTACAAAGAATAGCTTGTTCATTTTAGGTAGGTAGTTAAGGTCGCAGTGGAGCAACGCAATCAGATTATTAGCGTCGGTCCGGGATCAATCCCGAAGGGAAAGATCCGATGATAACACTTCGTAATTTTGAACCAGTCAGATGACGAGGTCACACCTGAGCTGGCACCCCACTCTTCGAACATTTGCACCACGCCAACGTGAGGACATTCGAGGCCAATACAGATTTAATAAGCACCTACACGACGGTCTTTTGTAGGACCGAGTTTCGAACTCGCAATCCTATGGTTGCCAATCCGTTACTCTTCCAAGTCGGCTACCACGGCCCATTTATCTTTTGGATGGGTTTTAAATTTATAATTTTTATCGGCGAATACTCCATACCTGAGTAAACTAGCATTTTTTCTGAAAAGTCATCTTTTTTAATGTGATAGAATGCCTTTTATATTGTTTTGAATTTAAATTAATTTTACTTTCCTTTAGTTTTTTATCTGTCGAATATGTCACACCCTCTCGCATAGGTTTTTAGTTTTTCCTAAATTTTTTTGTTTTCTCTTGTGCGACATTAATTAACTACCTAATTCTTTTTCAGATTAGTATTTTTTCACTTTTCTCAATGACGTAAGTTGCTTTAGATTTTAAATAATTTTTTCATTTGTTTTCTTTTTATCCGTCAGATACACCACGTTTCCCCACGTACGTTTCAAATTTTTAAAAATATGTGTGATAGTTTAATCATTTCAGTGTTTAAATTAGTGTATGCACAGTGAGCAAATTGTGCTTCCATTTTTATTCGTCAATGGTTTGTTAGGTTTAAAGAGATTAAACTTGAATGTTGTCTCAATGATAAACGTGTCACACCTAATCGTGTCACAATGGAAGCTCAAGACTATCGAATGGTTACTAAACCAAAGAACGAAAATAATACCCAAAATAAATTTATTTCGTATGAATAAATATAATTTTCGATACATATGGCATGCTGATTTCCTTTTCCGTCCTTTAGGAGCTCTCGAATAGAAAAGAAACATTTTAGAGTCAGAAATCCGATTACTCTCTAAACTCTTCTCCTTTATACTTCACTTAATCTCTGGCATTTGTGTCTCACCTTTGCAGAAAATGACCTGATTATTTATACACTAGCTGTAAAGCCCGTTAATCCCTAAATAAACCCCAAATAATATGCACGCATTGAAATACACCCTTGATATGTTTCTTGTTCATGAATATTTACAATTCAAAATACTCAGAACAGTTAGTTAAATTATAAATCTAACAACTTAAAAACACATTTTTCTCTCAGTACTGATCTGACTAATACTCAGTAATACAGAACTCCATAGCTCAATTAATAATTATATGTATAAGAAATTTAATATCTTACTGACTTTGCCAAAGAAAATTTCATATTTATTTATAATTTAATTGTACTATCTCATGCTCGTTTTTATCACTTTTCTGAAAAATATAGCTTGAGTGTTTTTATTACGTCTCTGAAAGATATCGCTTGCACTTCCTATTTTTTTCTCATAAATATCATCGCTTGCTCTACGCGTTTCCTTACCTCCATGTTATGGTTTAATATCTATCTGTCCTGTTTGGCAATTGCAATTTAGTGAAAATATTTAACACTAGAAAGATGGAATGGGCCTGAGTGACCTTCGAACTTTGATCCAGCCTGTCACTCCATTACTAATGAATTGACTTAGGACTCTTAATACTTTCGTTCGCATTTATTGTGCACTTAATCATTTTGACCTGGCTGCCATATAACCGGATCTGTAGGGCATTATAACTAGAAAGAAGGGAGGAGCCCTATGGTATTTCCAATGATTACACGAAATTATTCCTGTTTTGGGGCTATTATCACATTGCAATGGCATTCAAAGCAGTTTCACCTTGTTTTCCTCTCTACTTTGATTACAAACATTTGTTCCTCTCCCCAGCTGTAAACATTGCACTTTGGCGACACACTAGAGGCTGACCAGTAATTTTTGAAGTGAATACGTCTTTAAAATCGGTATGGAGGTCATAGCAAAAACTTGCGCGTCATGAAAAGTGTTGATATCTCAAAGCCCCATAACTCCAGGGGCAATCATCCTATGGGGATAAATGACCTACCATCGTGTAGAGGAAGGTGGGCCGCGTCGACCAGGTAGACCACTGATCCACTCCCTCGATTGATCTTTGCACCGTATGGTAGGGAGAAATGAGTCACATTTCGGGCATACACTGGCCTGTTTAACCACTGTAACTTCAGTTCTAATCGACGGGTCGTGGCGAGTGAGTACTTAAATTGAAGAGAACGGAGAGTTCTACAATTCCATTTGACTAGTTGACAAGTTAAACCATTTGTGTGAAAATTGTATGCAGTGGAAAGTGACGATTTGTCGGAGATTTCACTATGAAGTCAAAATATCACACTAAGTTTCAATTGCGGCATAGGAAACGTAAACAGGTTGAAAGAGCAGTTCAATACGAACAAAATGATACCAAGAAGTCTAAACCTATGACAAGTGCGGAGAGATCTAGAGCTTACCAAAGTGAC